>JAJMDO010000057.1:0-94904 GCA_030573635.1 Blastobotrys ciferrii | reverse complement strand
AAGCCGACCCAGGGGGTCTGGGGGCGTGCCCCCAGGTACATTTCATCTAAGCTAGGCTGCGTCGCAGAGCTTCCCCTTTTGGTTCTTTTCGGGAAAAGAACAAACCTTGTACAGGTTTCTACCATAAAAAGAGACCTAGATGAAATATACCTGGGGGCACGCCCCCAGACCCCCTGGGTTGGCTTCGCCGAATCTTGGGTAAGATTAACGAGTTGCGAAGCTAGAACAAACCAGATGCCCAACGAAGAGCCACTGTTTTTGGTTCTTATTAAAAAAAAGAAAAAAAAAACAATACCAGCTCCTAAACTAAGGTGAATGATCCTTGGTGGTTTTCTCCCGGAAAACCCAGCCATTGTTTTGAGATTAAGCCTGTGCAAGGTTTTCATTGATTCGGATCTATTCACTTTGTTGCTCCGCCCACCGCCCATTGAGCTCAGATTTCAGGTTCGATTTCGCTGTACAAACCATAATACCATGGTGGAAATCCGGCGCTACCACAACAATATGGTCGACACTTTCAAATGCTTGAATTACTGATATATAATGTTTTGATATACAGTCCTCTCTCGAAATTCGGGACTCTAATATAATAGATTTAACGAACAAGGCCAGGTACCCAGAACAGTAGCCTCGTAGGTTCTTTCGGGAAACGAAACAAAAGAGGAAGCTCTGCGAGGCAGCCTAGCTTCGCAGGGCGTTAATCTTACCCTTCGCCGAACCCAGGGGGTCTGGGGAATGCCCCAGATACAATACATCTAAGCCTCTTGGATGGTAAGATACTGTATAGGCTTTTTTCTTTTCCCAGAAAGAACCAAAAGGGGAAGCTCTGCGAGGCAACACGTTTATGTTAAGCAGGATTCGGCGAAGCCGACCCAGGGGGTCTGGGGCATGTCCCAGATACAATTCATCTAAGCTAGGCTGCCTCGCAGAGCTTACCCTTTTGGTTCTTTCTGGGAAAAGGACAAAACTTGCATAGTATCTTACCATCTAAGAGACTTCAGCAGGTATCGATGAATGTTTCTGGGGGTAGGCACAGACCCCCTGGGTCAGGTTCGCCGAGCCCCAGGTAAAGTAGTCTGCTGTGAAGCAAATGAATGCCACCTGATCAGGTATACAGAACACTTGCTACTAATTCAATCTACGCTAGTTGGTCTAACGTACCGAACATTCATTCTAAATTCGACCAATCAACGCCAGTTCTACACCCACCAAAGTTGTTGGCCTACATATACCTCAGCACAAATTTTACGTCCCCAATGTGCCTCGCAGAGCCTCCCCTTTTGGCTTTTCGGGAAAATAACGGAACTTGTACCCTTGCTTACCGTCCAAGGTTCACCAGTGTCTTTAAACGCTCAGATGAAAGTTTCTGGGGGCACGCCCCCAGACCCCCTGGGTCGGCTTCGCCGATTTCCGGGTTAAAGGTCAAAAAGGTATCTGTTGGGGTCTTTTAGGCGGCAAGAAAGCGTACAATTTTGCTCTTTTTCCGAAAGAACCAAGAGGGAAAGTCCTGCGAAACATACTATGACAGTCAAACTTGTGCTGAGGGAGGACCCCCTGAAAAGGTCACAGTTTTTGTTCCTCCCCTAAAAGGACCAAGAGGGGACCAATGTAAGGTACATGTCTGTCAATGGCTTGGGGTAAGTGTGAGAAGTTAGTAAGGGTCCAAAGTATACAAATTTCGAGGAAGAAAAAGAGAAAACTGGTGTTGATTGAATTGGGAGCAAGTGATCCTAGTTCTGCTTCGCCGTAGTTATGGGAACCCAGTCTCGGCGAAGCCAACTCTGGGGGTCTGGAGGCAGTTCCCCAGAAAATAGCTCACTTACTAGAGTTACTTTTGCTGCGTTCCAGAAAGGAAGCAACAGTGCTATCAAATGGCATTCATTTGCTTTGCAGCTGCTATGAAGCAAGTGAATGCCAGCTGATCAGGCATTCGCAACAACACTCATTCCAATTTCAATCAACATCAGTTTTCTCAAAAGTGTAGACCTTGGGGCTTCCTCACTTCTCATACCCATAGCAAGCCATTGGCCTACATTACATTGGTTCCTCTTTCTGTCCTTTTAGGGCACAAACAAAATATGTGATCCTTTCTGAACCCTCATCACAAGTTTTACACCCCTTTTAGGCCTCGCTGAGCTTTTCCTTTTGGTTCTTTTGGGGAAATAACAAAACCTCGCCAAGCAGGACTCTAGACTCCTGCACCCCCATGGCTCTGCGAGGCTTCATCGAACACTAACACTACCCATAGCCTCGAGCGAAACGAACCCTGGGGGTCTGGGGATATGCCCCTAGAAAACTACTTCTGCGTTAGGATTTGCAGGGGGCCATCCCCTTGCACCCGTGGCTCTGCGAGGCTTCAACGAATAGAAGGACCAAACTACTTCGAGCGAAGCAAGCCCTGGGGGTCTGGGGCGTGCCCCCAGAAATGCACTACTGGGCTGGGAGAGGCCAGCTCTTGCACCTCCGTGGCTCTGCGAGGCTCCAACGAATAGAAAGTAGAGAACACTGCCCATAACCTCGGCGAAGCCGACCCGGGGGGTCTGGGGGCGTGCCCCCAGAAACCACACCTGGGCTAGGATTTGCAGGGTCCAGCCTCTTGCATCCCCGTGGCTCTGCTAGGCTTCAACGAATAGAAAGTACAGAACACTACCCATAACCTCGAGCGAAGCGAGCCCAGGGGGTCTGGGGGCGTGCCCCCAGAAACCACTCCTGGGTTAGGATTGCAGGGTATCGGCACAGTTTGAGCTTTCCTTGTTGGTTCTTTTAGGGAAAGGAATAAACTTGGCAAAGGTTAAGGCCTCGGATCGTAGCGGTTTACGGGTTTAACGTGGACGATTATTTTCTATAGTTGTTAGGTTTATCCAGGTATTTCTATAATTGAGAGGATTTGTCCCAGTTGATGTTAGTCCAGTCGTGGATGTCTTTTAGGTCTGAGACTTTGCCGGAGCCGCCCCAACGGCCTTGTTGGTCATCGCGGGATGAGGCTGTCTCTGGCCTCCATCTCCATTGATGGCGGTCCTGTTCACTCAGGGCCTGGGTCCCGTCGGTGGCGACCTTGGCGATGTATTTGCCGACGACGGGTATGAGGACGTAGCTGCGACCGGAGTCGCCTGTCGCCAGCACAACGTTGTCGTGGTCCGGATGCGTGGTTAGAATGAGGTTGCGGTCTGGGGAGTCTGTGCACCAGCAGATGCGTGCTTTTACAAACTCTTTATCGGCAAACTCTGGGATCGTTTCGCGGAGATAGTCTCTAACACCCTGTTCGGCTTCCAGCGGGATTTCGTGTCTTGCAACTGGCACAGATTCGCCGCTCTCGTTCAAGTTCGTATAACCGGGGAACTCGTTGCAGATTTTCATCTCGCTGCGATCTTCATCGGCTTCGAAAAAGAATCCCTTCTCGTAGTTGAACATCACAGGCGTGTTTTTGAGTTTAGCGTTCTCTTCGGGTGTGAGTTTAATATGGGCCAACGTGAAACACTTGGCTTCTAGCTGGCCCTTGAAGTCTGTTAGAAGAACAGTGTTGGCTCCAGCGCTCAGAACCACTCTGTCTGCATACACAGTTTTGCCCGAATGGGTCTCCACGCCAACGCATTTACCGTTCTCAATTTTGAGGCTCTTCACATCCCCATCCGCTCCACTTTGGAAGCGAACACCGAGCTTTTCAGCCTCTCTTGCAGCATTTTCCAAAGCCTTTCGTGCATGGACCCAGCCTCCCTCTGAACCTAGTTTATATCCCTTCCAGTTGGTCAATGGACCCGTCAGAGCTGGAATCTCCTGTCGAAAGTCTTCTGGACTGCTTAGATACTTCAATGGAGCCATTCCATGCTTCTTTCGACGCTCATTCAGCTTATGCATGTCCTCGAGAGGCTCGTCGTGTACAGCCGAAACAATGACACCAACCTCATGGAAATACGGGCTAAACACCGGATCCTTTCTCCACAATTCAACGGCTTCCTTCTGTAATCGCTCATCAGGAGCATCCTCAACAGTATCCTCCACAATGTCTACAATCTTGTTTATATCGTTTCCCGCAGAAATCGGGGATGGAACCGGATATTTGTCCAGACATAACACATTCGTGTACCCCTGTCTAGCCAGGTGTAATGCAGTCGAACATCCAAAAGTCCCTGACCCAACAATCACAATTTTAGAATCCTTCGACGCCATTTTGGTATCTTATCTAAATTCCTGCAATGGGTTATATATCAAATGTACGCTACTTTGCACCGGATGGGCAACAATCATCCGATCCTGGAACCCCCACTTTCCCCGCATATGAATCGGACCGGTAGAATTTTCTGGGGGCATAACTAGACCCCTGAGTCTGTTTGGTGGAGTCTTGGGTATATAATGGACCCAGAGTAATTCAATTGGTCTGAGATAAGCTTTTTCAGTTTTTAGTTAAGCTTTGGTCTCTCAAATCTCGGAGCGCGTTGATAGTTGAAGCCTATCAATGGGTCCGAATGGGTCTCAGAATGCCGTCGAGCAGGAACCTTTGACGGAGGGGTATCAATGTCACTTTCTATAATTGGAATATTACTAAGTGCTGGTCTAGAACTGGTCCGGCGCCTATGGTCTGTATCAATGTGCATGTCATGCATATTCGCCTCGAGCCCACCCACGTATAGCGCGGCTATATTAAAGACATCGGAGGGCTGAGAGCCGATATAACATACTTTGTACACTATGATCAGACCGTATTCAAGTGAACTGAAAATCTATATACGACTGAGTTCAATATATTCAAAGTACTATTTCCAGTTGATATATATGTGTTGTATAGTGTATGGCGGTCGGATATTTCAATTCTTCCCGTTAAGTCCTAAGCGACGATCCCCCACATCTCCAAGCCAAGCTTACAGATCATCGGGTAGATGCTTCCCCGATTGAAATAAACTGAGAACTTGATTGATTACTATCCACTGTAATTTTGGATATTTAGCCGTCCAGTGATTCTGAAACTATTTTCTCTAGGCTGTTTCTCTTTCTGCATAATCACTCAGTATGCTTTGTTTTTGCTTGGAATAGCGTCTGAATTTACCAATGCCTAACACTCGACAGAGTTAATCTCTACAATTTACCACCACTGATTTTTAAAAAGCTATATATTCAAACTCAGAAGCTTTGTGAACCCAAAATCTGTGAAGCGGACCCAGGGGGTCTGGGGGCGTGCCCCCAAAAAAACCACCATTCTGTATATGCGGGGAAGGACCCCCGCTCCGGTTTCGGGGGTCTAGAATATGGCTGATGGGCGATCTACAAATATATGGCTAGTCCCCATAGATTGTATGCATCTAAGGATGACTGAGGATCGAGAGAAGAAGCCAGAGGAGTTGACGACAGTTAATGATGGGGAGGTGTTGAAGACGGACATTGGACCGAGAGCTGAGATTGTCGATCAGCCGTCGACGAGTAAATGGGAGCTGTTTGGATACATGCTTTATTATGCCGGAAATTGTGGTGTGGGGCCTTATTCGTATACTCCAACTGCCTTTCAGAATCTAGTGAACGAGGGTACGTTTGATCCTACAAAAAGTCCCTATGGTAAGGTTCCGTGTACGGACAGTACCGACAGGTGTGTGGTTAGGTTTGGAGGTATGGAGAGGACTGTGAGTTCAGTGGTACTGATTTCGCAGGGTATTGGTTTTGTTATTCAAACGGTTGTTTTCTTGTTCCTTGGTGCATTTGCAGATTATGGTTCATGGGGACCTTTTATTTTGATCGGGTTTTCAGTCTTGGGATGGGGAGTGCAATTTGGTTTCTTAGGGGTACATGATGGAAGTAAATGGATGGCAGCCTTTGCGCTGACTGTGCTTTCCTCTCTTGCATATCAGGGTGCCCAGTCCTTCTGGACGGCAGTTTTCCCTAGACTGGCCAGAAATTTACCCAAGGTCAAGGAAAAGGAGGAATTACTGAGAAACGGTGAAATCAGTGAAGCTGATTACCACAAAACGGATTCGTATTATCGAAACCGAATCACCAACTATGCGTGGGGTGTCAGTAACTTGGGCATGATTCTTGTGCATGCTGTTGCCATTGGAATTTTGTATGCACTTGACTCTCGAGAATCTTCGCAAAGCAACACTTGGGGTATCTCTGTGGTCATTGCATGGGCAACTGGTGTGTGGGTTGTTTTTGGTGTTCCGTGGTTCTTTTTGGAAAAGAAGCGTGTGAATCAAAAGCTACCTCCTGGGCAAAGCTATCTTACCATTGGGTTCAAGCAGATTGCCTACGTTGTCAAAAGCTGTCTAAAGTTGAAGCAAACTGGACTGTACATTATCACCTACTGGCTCTTGGGGGATGGGCTGAATACCTCAGATAACCTGATTTCTATCATCCAAAACAAGATTGTGGAATATGACATGGTTACAGTGGCTGAACTCAAGATTCTCAACTCTGGTCTCAGTGTGTTTGGGATGGCCACTTTTTGGTTCTTCCAGCGCAAGTTCAAGCTCACCACCAAAACCATGTTCACAATCAATTCTGTGTTCATCACTCTGCTCCCGCTCTATGGTATGATTGGAATTTGGACCGATAAGCTGGGCATCCACAACAAGTGGGAACTTTGGTTCTACCAGGCCTACAACGGCTTCCTCATCACCCCGTACTACGCGTACAGCTCCACAATGATGTCTGAAGTATGCCCTCGAGGAAAGGAGTTCATCTTCTTTGCCATTTTTAGTGTGGTCAACAAGACCTCCAGTTGGATCGGTCCTTTCATCACGTCTGCTATTGCCGATCGTTCAAACAATGATTATACCGGTTTCCCTTTTATTCTAGGCATGTGTGTTTTGTCACTGGTCGTCACTTATTTCATTGATCAGAAAAAGTCAAGAATCGAGTGTGAGGAATTCCTCATTTCGGAAGCTGAACGAATCCAAGCTGGCGAGCATCTAGATATGTAATATATATGTTAATATGGTTTATATGTGTTTAAAACTAATCTTCCCTGCTATACCATGCGCATGCATATGCATATATATATATGTATTCGTACGCGTACGCGTACGTATACGTATATATATATATATAATATATATCAATTGCAATATTCGAATTCGATCGAGCTCGGTACGCACGCATGCTATATATATTCTATACGTATACGCGTATATACCCTCGGCCGGCCCGCGCCTACATGCATATGTACATATATACCTACAGAAACTAGTACTATATAGCTATAAATATCGAATCCGAATTCGCGAATTAATGTTCATATGAATATGCATGCATGTTGTATGCATACAATTGCAAGTTGCCCACATGCATGTTCACCAGCTTCATATAGGTCAGGGATCCTGTTTATTTGGGTAATGCTGTACAGCTAGAATTATTCCTATATATATGTTGACAACATCACCATGGCAATATGCACATATGCATATGCATGCGCATGCATGTATATATCATCTATAAATCACTGCATGGCGCGCGCGCTAGCTAGCTAGCTATAATGAATTCGATCGAAAATACATATACGTACGCGTAACTAATCATAAACCTAGCCAATATACGCACTCATATATCCCGTGCAGCTATAGTTATGATCAACGTACTAGTATTCGGCGAAGCCGACTACAGGGGTCTGGGGACGAGCCCCCAGAAACATTAATTAATATTATATAGATGATACCGACATCGATATATTAACTATCACAACTGTGGACAATTGATAGTTATTTTTAAGAGCCAGTACCAGGACCACGTGTGATCTTGGTACGGATTCTCCACAGATGCGTTTGATAGAAGGCCATTTCCCCTGGATAGACACTGTGCGGCGGCGAGGTGAAAAAAAAATTGTGCCGTGCGCGACAGTGCGCGATTACTGGCGTGGAAAGTAGACAAAGTAGCTAGTACGGGAATCCAGGTTAAAGGAGAAGAAAGGAGCTATGCTACAGGGAAAAGACTAAATGAGATGTTGAAAGGGTTGAGAATTAGGGACAATTGAGGACTTTGTTAGACTTTCGCGTGGTGCGTTGCCACGACAACGAGGGGGTGCCCCAGACTGAGATGTGCAAGACATATTTTTCAGCACCAAACAAATTTGTGATGTAGAAAAAAAAAGGCCAAGTTTTGTGCCCTTCTTCCCTTCACACAAAATTTTTCTTTCGAGCAACAAAGGAATCTTTTAAGACCAATCGAGACCAACGCAACCAAAACGCTTGTTCTCGTATTCTGTCCAAATAATTGACATCCTTTAGTACTCTTTTGTGGGATCTCTGTTAGTCTCCTGTTATTCATCTTTTGTTGTTTTAAGTTTTGAACCGAAGAAAAGGAAAAAAAATTCACAATGGGTAAGTGCCAAGTGTCATGAGGTCGATTGTGTCGAATGAATGCTAACATGAGCTTCTAGTTAATTTCACTGTTGATGTAAGTTGCTATCGTCAACTCTGCCAACGCTGAGGGCCTGTTTGTGCTGTCTTTGTCTTGATACAATGCATGTGTGTGGGTTTGTGCGACGCTATTGATGATGCCCTATGGGCCACTGTTGCTCAATTTGATCTCAAATTCGCCTTTGTTTATATTTGGCAGAGTTGCCCCAAAGGATTGATTCTGGGTTTTAGACCCTGTTTCCCCCTCTGGAGGCCATCGGCACCCCTAGTGGCAATCTCCGTTTTTTTTTTTGCTGCTCGCCCCTCAAGATAGCATCGGCCCCCCGGTGGGACATCATCAAAATTTCCAACCTACCCTAACCCACACACTATATTTCAGAAACAAATGACACAGGAAGCAGGGTTTTTCTGCGATTTGGCGGTTCGCCCGTTTACGATGTGCGGTACTAACAATGTATTTAGCAAATGCGTGAGCTCATGGACAAGGTTACCAACGTCCGTAACATGTCCGTCATTGCCCACGTCGACCACGGTAAGTCCACTCTTACCGACTCTCTTGTCCAAAGAGCTGGTATTATCTCTGCTGCCAAGGCAGGTGAGGCCAGATTCATGGACACCCGAAAGGACGAACAGGAGAGAGGTATTACCATCAAGTCTACTGCCATCTCCCTTTACGGTGAGATGACCGAGGAGGATGTTAAGGAAATCAACCAAAAGACCAACGGCCGACATTTCTTGGTCAACTTGATTGACTCCCCAGGCCACGTTGACTTCTCTTCTGAAGTCACTGCTGCCCTTCGTGTCACTGATGGTGCCCTTGTCGTTGTCGACTGTATTGAGGGTGTCTGTGTCCAGACCGAGACTGTGTTGCGTCAGTCCCTTGGTGAGCGTATCAAGCCAGTCGTCGTCATCAACAAGATTGACCGTGCCTTGCTTGAGTTGCAGACCGAGAAGGAGGAACTTTACCAGACCTTTGCCAGAACCGTCGAGTCTGTTAACGTCATCATCTCCACCTACCGTGACAAGGCTCTTGGTGACTGCCAGGTCTACCCAGACAAGGGTACTGTTGCTTTCGCCTCTGGTCTCCACGGTTGGGCTTTCACCGTCCGTCAGTTCGCCACCAGATACTCCAAGAAGTTCGGTGTTGACCGTGTCAAGATGATGGAGAGACTCTGGGGTGACTCTTTCTTCAACCCAAAGACCAAGAAGTGGACCAACAAGGCTAAGGATGCTGACGGAAAGCCTCTGGAGCGTGCTTTCAACATGTTCATCCTTGATCCTATCTACAAGATCTTCGACTCCATCATGAACTTCAAGAAGGACGAGATTCCAAAGTTGCTCGATAAGCTTGAAATCAACTTGAAGTCTGACGAAAAGGAGCTCGAGGGTAAGGCCCTCCTTAAGGTTGTCATGAGAAAGTTCTTGCCAGCTGCTGACGCCTTGATGGAGATGATTGTCATCCACTTGCCATCTCCAGTTACTGCTCAGAAGTACAGAGCCGAGACTCTTTACGAGGGTCCATCTGACGACTCCATCTGCATGGGTATTGCTGAGTGTGATCCTAAGGCCGAACTCATGTTGTACGTCTCCAAGATGGTTCCAACCTCTGATAAGGGTAGATTCTACGCTTTCGGTCGTGTCTTCTCTGGTACCGTCAAGTCTGGTCAAAAGGTCAGAATCCAGGGACCAAACTACGTCCCAGGTAAGAAGGACGATTTGTTCATCAAGGCTATTCAGCGTACTGTTTTGATGATGGGTAAGAGCACTGAGCCAATTGATGACGTTCCAGCTGGTAACGTTGTTGGTTTGGTTGGTATTGACCAGTTCTTGCTCAAGTCTGGTACTTTGACCACCTCCGACGCTGCTCACAACTTGAAGGTCATGAAGTTCTCTGTCTCTCCAGTTGTTAACGTCGCCGTCGACGTCAAGAACGCTAACGATTTGCCAAAACTTGTCGAGGGTCTTAAGCGTCTCTCCAAGTCCGACCCATGTGTCGTTACCTCCATGTCCGAGTCTGGTGAGCACATTGTTGCCTGCACTGGTGAATTGCACTTGGAAGTCTGCTTGCAGGATTTGGAGAACGACCACGCTGGTATCCCATTGAAGATCTCTCCACCAGTCGTTGCCTACAGAGAAACCGTTGAGGGCGAGTCCTCCATGACTGCTCTTTCCAAGTCTCCTAACAAGCACAACCGTATCTACTTGAAGGCTGAGCCTCTTGATGACGAGACTGCTGCCGCAATTGAGGCCGGTACCATCAACCCAAGAGACGATTTCAAGCAGCGTGCTAGATTGATGGCTGACGACTACGGCTGGGACGTCACTGACGCCAGAAAGATCTGGTGTTTCGGTCCTGACGGTTCTGGTGCTAACTTGGTTATCGACCAGACCAAGGCTGTTCAATACTTGTCCGAAATCAAGGACTCTGTTGTCGCTGCCTTCCAGTGGGCCACTAAGGAGGGTCCAATCTTCGGTGAGAACTTGAGACAGATCAGATTCAACATTCTTGATGTCACCCTCCACCCTGATTCCATCCACAGAGGTGCCGGTCAGATCATGCCAACCATGAGAAGAGCCACTTTCGCCGCCCTTCTTTTGGCTGAGCCACGTATCCAGGAACCAGTCTTCCTTGTCGAGATCCAGTGTCCAGAGAACGCCATTGGTGGTATCTACTCTGTCCTCAACAAGAAGAGAGGTCAGGTCGTCTCCGAGGAGCAGCGTCCAGGTACCCCATTGTTCACCGTCAAGGCCTACTTGCCAGTCAACGAGTCCTTCGGTTTCACTGGTGAATTGAGACAGGCTACTGGTGGTCAAGCCTTCCCACAGATGGTCTTCGACCATTGGCAGACCATGCCTGGTGATCCTCTTGACCAGAGCACCAAGCCAGGTCAAATCGTCCTCGACTCCAGAAAGAGACGTGGTATGAAGGAGGTCGTTCCAGGTTACGAGGAGTACTACGACAAGCTCTAAGCTTCTCCCCTTTACTGTCTTAATAACATATATCAAAAGTATAGTGGTCAATATAAAATCTTTCAACTTATAAACCTTTACCCTGCACATGTTTTTTTTTCTCGAGCTAGCCTTAGCATGCTTCCTTCTTTATTAATTGGACGATTTTATGCTTGGGGGCAAGCCCCAAACCCCGCTTCGCGGAAGGTTTGGGGCCCCAGGTTCTTCTGCGAAGCTGAACTACGCTTCAATTAGGCGATTTTATGCTTGGGGGCAAGCCCCCAAACCCCCGTGGTTTCGTTTCGCGCAAGGTTTGGGGCCCCAGGCCCTTCTGCGAAGCAGAACGACGCTTTTTGCTTCGTTTTCTGGAAAAAGAAGAATGCATTTCTCCGATTCGCGTAATTGCTAGCTGTGATTGTATAAACAAGACTTAATCGGTATGGCCGAGGGTGCATTTAACCGCCGGAGCCTGACTACCATATTTAAGGTCTTCCACGAAGCGGAACAAAGCTTTTGCTTCTTTTACGGGAAAAAGATGGTACCAGTCTACTTGCTGTCTCTTAATTGGTAAGGACACTGTGTATAATAGAACTATTCGAGTTAACTAAACTATGAGTGTTCATAAGTTTGTGATCATGTGATCTCTACCTGTTGGGGGATGACGTAAGCAAGCAGGGCCTTGTTCCCAAATCAAAGGCGGGGCAAATATAAATAAATAAACTGGAGATTCTTCGATTGAGATAAGAAACAATGTCTAGACTACTTTTAGGGCCGATTTCTTTAGGGGCGAAGATTGCCACGTTCACTGGAGTTAGTGTTGTTGGATTTGGATTGGCCAGTCGTTTTCGAAGCCCGATTTTGAATGATAGCATTGGATACCAGCAACCACCAACAGCCGCTACTTATCCAGCCTATTCTTCTGATAAGCGACACTTATATTATGATCAGCGATCACGAAGTAGATTTGGTGGAAAGCTTGATTATGAGCAATTGAGTGTTGGGAGTTTCACAGGCTTGTTGACAGGTTATGTTGTCGGTAAGATCAGTAAATTGCTAGTGTTTTTGACTGTCACAGGTCTTTTAACATTGCAATATCTTGAAAGCCGAGGAATTATAAGGAGAAGGACGATACCAATGATTAGTAATATGGCGCGATATGCTGAGGAAAATGTCGATGTCAAAGAGTTTATGCTAGATCAACCATCCTTCAAGATCAGCTTTATGTCCAGTTTCATCATTGCTGCTTGTTATGCATAATCTGTTCAGATACATAAAACACTCTCCAGTACTGTTGTATGTATTATGTACAGTATAAACTCCGAGGAAACACTTGTGTTCAGGTCAATTGTATATAGCTTTTGGATCACGCCCTAACTAGCTTCGTGGATGCTTGTACCAAAGTTCGGATCGACATTAAAACTAAGAAATTGAATTTTCTAAATACATTGACGCGCCGCTGTTATTGAACAACAGTCATGTTTCTTCTTTTCAAGAAAAGAAGCAAAAGCGTTTGTTCTGCTTCGCAGATATATAATTGATACCAGCGTGTTTCTATTCCACTAAGCGGTTGTCACAAGACGTTGATCACCTGTACCGTGATTATGTAGAAATAAAGAAATTAGAACTGCATGTTATTCAGCAATTAATATTTACCTTCGATACTCTTTTCCAGGCGAACCAAAAACGTTTGTTCGATCTGCTTTGCGGAATGCGCAAACCTAACCTAGTTGCCGCTTTCTGGGGGCAGGCCCCCAGACCCCCTGGGCTCGCTTCGCTCGAGGTTATGGGTAGTGTTCACTTCTTTCTATTCGTTGAAGCCTCGCAGAGCCACGGGGGTGCAGGGGGCTGGCCCCCTGCAAAACCTAAGCCGTGTTTTCTGGGTTAGGGGCCAGAATTTAACATTGGCTAAGAGTACCCATAATAATATATATCCTGTGCTTCGGCGAGGTGTTTTTCAGGATTAGTGGGCCCGGGGGGTTTGGATTCCCGTCGAAAACCCATACTATTCCGTTACATTGCGAACCCAGGGGTTATTGGAGCTTGGCTTGTGATTCACTTCTGGACCCACAGCTTATGTTTCATATTCGTATGGGGGGCTTCGTATGCATGCATATATAGCCATTGGCGTCGTTCCCGGTACGAGCTAGATGCATATGAACACGTCAATGTCCCGTGGGTTGTCCCTATGCCAAAAATGTTTCGGATTTGCGTGTGAAGAAATCAGGGTTCGAGATAAGCCCTTTTGTGCTGGTTGTTTTTCGCTATCTGGGATGATTGTCCCTACGGTTAACCGATCTGGAAGTTTGATCAGAGCCTCGGACCCAGAGTTGGATGAGCGATGATCGTGGATCCTGGGCCAAGATTAAATCTAGCTTTTCTTCTGACCCCTAGCTGTCTGAGTTTATATGCATATGGCATGTAACGACGGCCAATAGACGGCCGAATAATACGAGGCCGAGAAAATTTGACGCATGAGCCGCAGGCATACGAGGAATTTTTCTTTTGTCTTAGTTATGTCCACAAATCAACATAGCGATTGAAGCCAAGATCAGCCATCGGTCTTTGTTCAGATCGACGTGGCGTTGGAACTATAAAAGCTAAGGGGCCCCGCCCTTAATGTCATTCACCTATAGATGAAAGATGACTGCGGATCAAGAGATTGTCGAAAATGAATGGACGGCTGGAGTTCATGAAGGTAAAAAGGTTATGACCAGACCTCTACAAGCCACTGAACAAATTTTCGCTTCAGGGGAGGAGAATTGGCCCGTGAAGTTTACTATATCGTTGAATCTCCGAGATAGTGAGTTTGATCAGAGCTTGTTCACTCAGAGACTTCGATTGGCTTGGTTGTGGCTCGCTCTTGAATTTCCGCAAACTACTACGACCACATCAGACGGGAAGTTTGTAACTCACCTTTTGTCTGGTTCTGAGCAACAGGAGGAATGGTTGCAAAAGACTTTTAATGTTGTTGAGGGGACAAACGCAGAGAAATATGATCTTCTCTCAGAAATTCCAAATTATGCAGTGCTTTACTATTTCCCCACATCCAGCCAAGTGGCTGTTGTTAGTCCTCATGTGAGCATCGAGGCAACCGGTGCTTTGAAAATGTTTAATTTGTTGATGGATCGGGCAGTTAACCATGATAGCATAGAAAAGAACTACCAACCCCGGGCGGATCATCTTCCAGCGTCGTTGGAACAGGCTTTAGATCTCCACAATACCAAAGAAGAGCATCAAAAGTTGGCTTGGGACGCATTGGCAGAGTGTGAGAAAACACAACCTTCTCTAGCGGACGAATCACAGCCAGCGCCGGAAAAGGAGATTAAAGAAAAGGGCTATCGTGGTCACCAAATACTAACCTTTACCCCTGAAGAGACGAGCCGGATTATTGAGAAGTCTAAACAAAGTGGCATTTCAGTAACCAGTTTTATGTTTGCTGCCTTGCTAGAGTTTTTGACTGAGCTGGAGACGAACAAGGATTCCGCCTATTATACTTCATTCGACATCTACAACATGAGAACCGTTCTTCCAGACGCCCTGGCAAACTCACCATTTGCGTTTTATGGTGCATTCTGGCCAACAGTTATCGAAACACCTAAGGGAGATGTAAAGACGATTCTCAAAAACGTTGATTCCCATCTCAAAAAAGCTGCCAGCCACTTGAGAAATGACGGACATCCCTCTGTCGACGAAGCAAGCAAGGCCCTCAAGCCAATGGCTCTCACTTGTCAGCAGATCTTCCAGTTCTTGGCTCAAGACCCAGAAAGTCTCCGCCCATCACCAAATATCTCCTCCTTCGGTGTATGCGAGAACTACCTAAACCGATCTTATGGTAGCGTCCAAGTCACCGACTTTAACGTCTCTACAAGGTCCTTGTCACCCCAATGCCCAGGATTCGCCTACACATTCAGAAACAGGCTCAACTTTGGCTCAACCTACAGCAGACGTTTCCATTCCGATGCTCAAATGGCTGAAAGAAATCAACGCATCCGAAACAAAATGCTCGAAATCTTGGATTTAGATCTGTAGGTCATAAAAGTATCCTCTTACTAACAGCTATCGCTCTTCTTTTTCCAGAAAAAGAAGCAATAAGTGTTGTCCTACCTTGCAGAGGTTCTAAACTCACGCCGCCCCCCCCAAGACCCCCAGGGCTCGCTTCGCTCAAGGTGCTGGGTAATAAAATGATTAAATGTCAAATGGTAATGAACTATTAGTTGAAGTCTCGCAGAGCCACGGAGGTGCAGGGGTCTAGCCCCCTGCAAACTCTAACCCAAGTGTTGTTGCCCCCAGACCCCTGGGCTCGCTTCGCTCGAGGTTTTGGGTAATGAACATTCTATTAGTTGAAGCCTCGCAGAGCCACGGGGGTGCAGGGGGCTGGTCCTCTGCAATCCCTAACCTAGATGTATCGTAAAAGAGGAGCAATAGATTCATTAATATTTGACGTTACACTGCTTTAACAAACATAGGTTGACGCTGACCTTGTTGTTCTAAGCGATGGTTGCCGGAGGAGATTTCAAATATGCTTGTCCATTCGTATTCTCCACGGCTGATAAATACCACACCAAGGGATATTTCGACTGTTTTGCCTGGTTTGATGTTTTTGATTGGTCTTTGGAGGACTCCGTTGTAGAGGACTTTACGATTGATTTCGTCAAAGTCTACAGTATTGACGTCTTGGTAACGAATTGTAGGGATCAGGCGCAGGACTCCTGATACCGGTTCGTTTCCTCTGTTCGTGATCTGAGTCTTGAGCAGTCCACGTTCGTCGTCTATTGGAACCTGGTATGTTGTTTCGTTAACCTGCCGGACTTGTGGGTTTTCGGCCATATGCATGGAGATGGATATTCGGTCCATCCGCAACACGTTGACCATCTTCTGAGAAAGCCGGAGACCACGTAGTTCGACAGCCCCTTCCCTATATTGTTGACCATAGCCCTTGCTTGCACTCCATTTGCCATCAATCAGTTTGAGGAGCCGCTCGCGATTCCAGAAAACCTCGCGCATTTGCTTACCATGGTCGACGCTGGAGTCTACAATGTACTGCTTGCGCGATTCCAGGGGAATTGGCCGTTCGATTTCTTCAAAGGATAATGGGGTCCATTTGATAGGGATTAGGAATCGTTTTGTACGACTTGGGTGGATGGTCTCAGTCAGCTCAACTAGCTTTTCATCCTCCTGTCCTTCCCCATGTTTGACCAAACTCCACAGTGTAACGTCCATTGGATGAGTCCATGAGTTTCGCAAGTCGGCGACAAGCAACACGTAGTCTGATATGTCGCATGAACTATCCATGATGGATTTAAATGTCTGACAAGATTGTAGAGGGAGGATGTCACAGGATCCCAATTCAATGCTTGGATTCACAGTGATGTTGATGGGGACAGTGAGCTGTCGCGTCCATACCGTTCCTTCTTTACCACCGCTTGAATCGCTACTATAATCAATTGTGATAACTGCATTGGTCATTCCTCGCTTTCCGGAAACGTCAATGTCAAAGTTGCCAGTCTGATGTGGATTGATTTCTCCAATTGCACGATCTTCATTATTCACCCACGTCAATGCCTTGCGATGGTAATAAAAGTACTCGCATTCGTATACTTCATTCAGAGGTAGTTCTTTGCTGTTTATAGCAGAGATGAGAGGCTCCGTAGTAGAATCTGAAAAATGGAATTGTACCATTTTGACAGGTATACTGGAAATATTCGACAATGTTAGCGTAAACACATAATGCTCTCCTTCCAACAACATGAGCCATCCCTGATTCAACGACATGGACTTCACAGCCATCATTGGCATGGATGGGATAACTTCATAGTTCAATTTGCGATAGGTTCTTGACTTCATTTGTAGCTCCTTTGCTCGTGCTCCTGCAGATACACCAATGGACTTTACTTTTTCTTCAGGACGAAGGTCCTCCTTGTCAATCAGGTAGTAATCCCTTGCGGAACATCCTACTACCTGAACACGACAGCCTAATATAGTCAATGTCCCAGAAGCGCTTGGAACCGCTGGCAGATGTAGCTCATACATTGATGCCGGTGGAAGATAAATGTTTGTTGACGAAGCCTCCAGCTCAATCTCCCCTTCAGTTAGTAATGAAATTTCGCTGATTTGCACTTCAAATGAAAATGGATTTTGAAGTTTTACCACAAACTCGGCTCGTTCACGTTGAACCAACACACGCACATTATTGTTGGCCGCTTCTGTGGCCTGTTGCTTTTGAGCAGAGTATGGGTTGTACAGAAAAACTTGTCCTTCACCGTCACCATTTGATTGCTGCCGTGTTCCCTTCTTTGGGGCCATTGGTCCAGCAGGTGTGATCCGTATGTCTCGGACTAGATAGGGATCCCAATATGTAGCTGAAATGTCACCCCGCCCTAACTTTCTGGACGTATCCAAAGACTTTTGGATAGTGTTATAGTACATGATCTGATCATCTCGAGAAAGTGAATCTGATGAAGTGGATAAAAGCAGCACCGAGTACTGAATCACTCCTTCAAGATCGGGGATTGATTCGCAAACCGATATGCACGTCTTGAGGAAGGAAATCTTGAGTTCACTCCATCCACACCCCACAGCGGAAATATCGCCAGCACCATAAACCCGACACAAGTCATCCAATAGACTTAGAATACCATTCTCCTGCACACCATCCAGTAGCGTAACAAAACCGCCATTGACAGGCGCTGGAGAGGCAGATGAAGGTGAAGAAGAGGGAGCTGTAGCAGATTTTGCTGGAGTTGGTGTCGAATGGTCGGATTTTTGCTGTCGAGATTGAACAATTTTTGGAATCATATTGACGAGCATTTCCCGCAAAACAAACGTTCGTTTTCTCATGAGTCCAATAGAGGAGTATATACTAGCCAAACCCGAATAAATGTTGCATTGAGCAAGAATTGGTAGATTGGATAACTCTGTAATGTAAAGCTTGTTGCACCAACTGGCAATCATATTGCTGGAGGGGGAATCCCTAGTGAGATTCTTTGGCACTTTGGTACATCGAACAATACCCGAAAGCACTGCACCGTTCCACCCGCCACCTAGTCGTGTAACAACCAACAGTTTGCAAAATCGAATGACAGTTTCACAATAAACCAACTGTGGAACACTCTCCTCCGCGGAACCTTGTGACCTAGCATAGTATCGAAGAATTGCACTGGTTAATTCTGGCAGAAATTCCGGTAACGGCGGGGCCTGGGCTGACGATGCTGAAGATGAATATGTCGTCAAGGAGCCAGTGGATGGAGAGTGTGGTAAAGAAGGTTGCTGATGGTGATGAGAATTCGTAGGATGGAACATTCCCTCAGAGAACGATGAATGCGTTGACGCTGGATTCGATTGAGTCGTTGGGGTGGAAGCCGTAGGCGCCGGAGGTTGTGGTAAATTTGGAGTCGAATCAAACGATGTTGATGACATGGACGAAATTTTTGGATGATGATTTTGATGGGTTAGATTATTAGCAGTAGCGGAGAGCGCAATTTGAGGAATTGATACCGGCGCTTCTAGAAAGGACAACAAAACCAAACACACACCTATGGCTTCTAAGGAAGATGCATACCATAGATGATCATATGCAGACTTGAGAATTGCCGCAGCATCGGCAAAATGTTTTAATGCATCAGACAAACGACCGGCCAGCAAATACAAATTACCATTAAACTTCAGCATCCTTCCTCGTTGTTTAGATTTTGTACGATCTGTCAGACCCAAAGAAATGGAACCAGATTTCGATACAGAATCCTGACGCGACAAATTGACAGACGACGCTGATGGCTCATGTTGAAACCTTTTCAAAGACGTGTTGTAAGGTTTATCACCAGGACGAGAAACCACCACAGGAGTTTCCAGCTCCTTAATAGCAGGAGACTTTAATGATGCGAACTGTTTGGAAATTGCATACACTGCCAACTCGGCCAAAAAATCCGACGTCAATTGGGCCATTGCCGATTCCAGAGTGAATTCACTAGCAGAGTCCGCCTTTGACGAAAAGATTTGTATCGCATGCTTTGGCAAGTCCTTAATTTCCTCAGTAACTCCAAAAACAAAAACCTTGTGCACGAGGGCACCAGGATAGGTATCTTTCAAGGTCTTCACTGCATCAGCCAGCTTCAATTCTCCATCTTCATTATACTGTGTAACACCAACCACCACCAATGTCTGTCTATAAGGCTCTAGATCATATAATGAACACAATTGTTGGTCTATAGGGGACAGTGAAAAGTCATAAACCACCTTCCCATTTGGATACCCCTGAGGCGAAAACATTGCTAAAACATCCACAGTCAGCTACAAAACTCCAACAGCAAAACATAGCCATTCAACTCTTTCCATACCTCTATCAGTCCTCGAATCAGGAGTCACGTCAATTAGTCGAACCTCCCTAGCATTATGCATCCGCTCCGCGTAGTTGACGAAATTGGACCGCTTAATCCGGCCAAACGGACACACGAACCCACGAACTCGCGATGGAGCAACGTAGGAGTAAGGGTCCAGCATCTAGCTCTTCACAGAATAAAAAACGAACGTCAAGTGTCTCTAATCGTCGTGCACTAGGGTTAGGAAGTAAAACCAGTCGTGGCAAGTTCTCACCATCTCCACAGGGAAATGTCCCAACCCAACTGAATATTAAGCTCCCAACATCGAAGTAAAAACACCATCAAAGTATATTACTAACCAAGGGAATCATGAGTGTAATTCATCCAGACACAGACAACCTCCATTTCACGTTCGACAATTTCCTGCGAAATGAGTTCCGCTATTACATGGATCCCAATAGGCCTATTTGTCGGTACTTTGCTGCCGGCCACTGCCCCAAAGGCAAGGCTTGTCCCGACAAACATGTCATTCCAAACTACGCCAACAAGATTGTCTGCAAACATTGGCTGAGAGGTCTATGCAAAAAGGGCGATGCTTGCGAATTCCTGCATGAATACAATCTTCGAAAAATGCCCGAGTGTCTGTTTTATTCAAAAAACGGCTTCTGCACCCAATCTCCTGATTGCCTCTATCTCCACATTGATCCAATGTCGAAAATAGCCCCCTGCCCCAACTACGAAAAGGGCTTCTGCAAGCTTGGCCCAAAGTGCACCAAGCGACACATCCGAAAGGTCATGTGCCCAAAGTATCTCACCGGGTTCTGTCCAGACGGACCCAAATGCGGGATGGGTCATCCAAAGTTCTTTGCAATCAACGACGCAATGCGTATCGCAAGAGACCCTCAACCCTCAAAACCTCAGTTCCAACAACAACCTCAACAACAGCCACAATCACAGCCACAGTCACAGCCACAGCAGCAGTCAGAACCACAACAACAGCAAGCTCAGGAGTAACTTTGTATATAACTATTTATTCAATCTATTAACTCTAGAATACAAAACAACTATCATTCGACTTATCGTTTTCTTGGGGGCACGCCCCCAAACCCCCAGGGTCGGCTTCGCCGAGGAGTTGGTTTTGTATGCCCTTTAGCCTCGCAGAGCTAATGTTTTTGGTTCTTTTTTTTTAAAAAGAACAATAACCACCACAAAAGTTCTGGGGGCACGCCCCCAGACCCCCAGGGTCGGCTTTGCCGAGCTTTGGGATGTGTTCAATTACCTTCTGCGAAGCAGAACGACGCTTTTTGCTTCTTTTTCTGGAAAAAGAAGATAATCACCCCCCGAGTCGGCTTCACCAATGACGAGAGCAACAAGCTACGAGAGAGACAGTAGAGTGATTGTGAATGTTTATTAAACTTTTCTTTCGACTCTGATAAGGCGAGCCTTTTGCCGTTCTTCGTCTTTGAGAGCCCAGCCGACGCCTTCTTCTTCTTCTTCCTCGTCTAGACCGAGGATCATGACTAGTTGGGCCACGCGAACGAACTTTTCACGGAGCCTATACCCATCAGCGCTTACACGAGAGATGATCTTGCTAATATCTCTGTCGAGTCTGATGGCGCCTAGTTCGTTGACTTTGCCTTCGAGGGACCAGACCCATTTTTCCAGCATGCGTGAGACAGCAGATGCAGCTTTGTCTACTAGTTTGGCAAAATTGTCTGGTGAGAACAATCTGGAGAACTCCTTCATGAGATCATCCCAACCAGCAGCAAAAGTGATGGACAGGTTTTGATCGTCGGTGCTTTGCGGGTCGACCATGTAATCTGCATCCCGGAACATGGTATTGCAGATACCCCGTAGTCGAACGTTGAGGACAGTAGTGAATATCACTTGAATACCGTCGTTGATTAATTCGTTGCATTTGTTCCGTACGCTGGACCCTAACGTTGATAGGGTGTTGCGTACCACTTCGGCATCTGTCTCAAACGGCAGGTTCTGTTCTACTTCCATAGATGAAAAGATTCGATCAATATAGCTCGACGTGACGGAAAAGCTGTTGAGATAGACTAGGTAAGTCCTTAGCCGTTTTTCGTCTGCTCCGCTTAGACCAGCCAGGAGCTTCGTCTTGCTTCCTGGAGGTGGCTTTTGAGGCTGGGACACTGCAGACAGTTGTTTTGGCGCTTCATCACGAAGCTTTCTTTGAAGTATCCCCACATAATCAGATTCCATTATCCGGCGGAAGTTTCCAAACACGTGTCTAATGAGTTGCAATTCGCCAGTCTCTATAGTTTGACCGACTAGTGTAGCAAGAATGAACATCACATCATCCACAGCAGAAGACACTAATGGCGCCTCGGTGGTAAACTTTTGATACAGATTGGGTAGCTCATCCATCTGGAATGCCTTTTCAACCGACCGGCGTAAAACAAACGTTGCCATAGATTCGAATGCTGGTGAAAGTCGGTTAGAAACCTTATTGGCAAACCCACTCTCTTGTAGAATATTGGGAACAACCAACCCTTC
Organism: Blastobotrys ciferrii; assembly: GCA_030573635.1. Taxonomy (NCBI): domain Eukaryota; kingdom Fungi; phylum Ascomycota; class Dipodascomycetes; order Dipodascales; family Trichomonascaceae; genus Blastobotrys; species Blastobotrys ciferrii. Next base: position 72,784 of record JAJMDO010000057.1, on the reverse strand, counting down.
ATTGTATTGTTCATGCTCATGCTCTTCTTTTTCATCAAAATCTGCCCATCTAACGGCAATGAAATTTCGATATAATGTCCATCTATTCAACATCACTGACGCCTCGCCAACCAAATTACCAACCTCCTTAAGATCAATGCCTCCATCATCATCACCGCGGCGACTATCAGTTGAGGACCTAGCTCCACTTCCACTGCCGACGTCTGGGCTATTTGTACGGGACACAAGAGACATCCTAGTGTTAAAGCTGCTCACCAGATAGGTAAATGCGTAGCTCTTAATCTGGGACAATAGCCTATCCACGTTTCGTTCGTCCCAATAGGTATCTACAATCAAACCGCCCTGTGAATCTGCCTCATTCTGAATCTTGCTCACCACCCGACCCATTCGACCCTTGCCATAATGTCGTTCTACAATTGGGGCATGTTGAGCCACAATAGCTGCAATGTTCTCAAACAGCCGCGAAGTCGCAACTGCATAGAACATGTTATTCGCACTGCCTCTACTTTGCATCAACGTGCGACTTTGAGATGTGATAATTCCACAAATAAACTTGGCATACACATCCAATCCCTGCTTTTCACGACCAATCAATGGGAACAGTTTGAAGTATCGAGTGACATTCTCCATATCCTTTGCATCCGCAGCCTTGCCGAATTCCCTTAAAAAGAGTTCTCCCAGCGATTGAACAGCGGCTTCCAATGTTTCACTGGGGAAATCTGGAATCTCGCTAGTTGGAACCATTGCTTTTGCAAACTCACCGTCAATCAAGTCCTTAGGCAATTGATATGCAGAATTGACATATTTTGCAGCCCTCTCCCAATCTCTAGAATCCATTGCATCCTGTATGCCCAAGACACTGGACTTGAGCGAAATCACATCACTGACATAATCTAGAGCCTCCTGAACCCGATGCTTCTCCAATTCAATTTCCCGCACCCTCGACGATATACGTCCAGAGACCTGAACTGCATTAGATAGCATTGGAGTAAACTTGCCTGCAGACGATGCCAACGACGTGCTCAACTGCGTTCGCAAAAGCTCTAGCCTTTTCATATCATGGCTCTGATTAATTCTCGCCCCATTCATATATCCGTCCAACCTCTCCGTAACACGTTCATCCGCCTCCTTCAATTCCACTAATATTTCTCGAAGCTCCCCCTCACTACTCGCATTATCCAACCTCCGCTCAAACTCCATCATCTTCCTCCTATTAACGTGTCCTTGCGCGCATCCTTCACTCAACAATTCACCAACACCAAGAAATTCTCGTGCATACATGCACGTTACATTATTTGAATTTATTTTGCATGGGGCAATCCAAAATGCAGTGGTTTCTGGGGGCACGCCTTCAGACCCCCTGGGCTCGCTTCGCTCGAGGTTATGGACAGTGTCCTGTACTTTCTATTCGTTGAAGCCTCGCAGAGCCACGGGGGTGCAGGGGGCTGGCGCCCTCCAAACCTAACCCAGTAGTGTATTTCTGGGGGCAGGACCCCAGACCCCCAGGGCTCGCTTCGCTCGAGGTTATGCTCGCAGAGCCACGGGGGTGCAGGGGGCTGGCCCCCTGCAAATCCAATCTATACGTATATTGTAGTGGCATGGCTCCTGCCTCCTGGGCTCGCTTTGCTCGAGGTTTCGGGTTAGTTTGCCTTCTTGAAGCCCGGCCTGTGAAGTAGACGCCTGGAATTGTACGGAAATATAATTGATGAACTTCTATATTTTCTATACTTTTAAAAGTAAGCCACTCACACTGTAACGTCGATCTTATTTGACAGGTAGATTGGTCACATGTGCACGGTTCTTCTTCATTAATAAATACACAGTATTAGTGAAGTACTGAGATCTGTTTATAGAGGAGCCAAAATTTATGTCCATTGACATTTAATCAGTTTATTATAGAGTCGCCAGGCTCACCCACTCGGAGTTAAATCCGGAATAATAAGTCACGAAGTCCATGCCAGACTCTTGATCCACTACATAAAATTATGTTCTTTCGATTTCATGTGCTTTTGCACTTGTTCGTCTCTTTGCTTTCACTCATCACCTCCGCTTTAGTGACTCAGTCAGGTGCCCAAACCTTCGAGCGAAGCGAGCCCAGGGGGCCTGGGGGCATGCCCCCAGCAGACGACCCACTAGCGTGCTAAATGCTACGCGGAGCGTGCTGAAAAATACGGGGGTGAGATGGGAGTTTAGAGGGGGAAGTTCCAACGCCATCAAGACAGAGTAGTAGTAGTTAGCGAAGGATGCCTGGATTGAGCTTTGATAATTACAAGCGGAACGAATATCTGTCGGAGAACGGTGTCCATCTACCGAAGGCCACTTCTACTGGTACGACTATTGTTGGATGCCGATTTGATGGTGGTGTTGTGATTGCCGCTGATACTCGCGCCACCACTGGCGATATTGTGGCGGACAAGAATTGCGAGAAGCTACACAAGATCACACCGCACATTTGGTGTGCTGGTGCTGGTACTGCTGCTGACACAGAGATGGTGACCCAATTGATTTCGTCCAACGTTGAATTGCATGCTCTTTATACCGGTCGTCAGGCCCGTGTGGTGACCTGTTTGACCCAGCTCAAGCAGCACCTGTTCAAGTATCAGGGTCACATTGGTGCCTATCTCATTGTTGCTGGTGTGGACCCAACTGGCCCTAAGCTCTTCTCCATCCATGCGCATGGCTCCACAGACGTCGGCTACTACTTGTCATTGGGCTCTGGTTCGCTCGCCGCCATGGCCGTTCTGGAATCAAAGTGGCACAAGGATATTAACAGAGAGCAGGCTATGGCTCTCTGCGCGGAGGCAATTGAATCCGGTATCTGGAACGACTTGGGATCCGGTTCTAACGTGGACATGTGCGTTATGGAGACCGGAAAAGACTCACAACTGTATAGAAACTATAGAACCCCCAATGTTCGGGCAGAGAAGGAACAGTCCTACAAGTTCAAGCGTGGAACCACCGCCGTCCTCGACCAATCCGTCCGCTCCCGTTACCAGGTCATCGACTTGCCCGTCGACTCAAACGTCAATGCTATGGAAATCGATACATAATACTCATATTTATCATAACAATCCAATTCTTACCCGAACTATGACTCTAGCCGTCTTTGCCTCCCTTTGGTGTCCTCTTGAAAAGAACAAAAAAAAAAAAAAAAAAACATTGGCTCTGCTTTCGACTAAGGTGTGCAAGCTCGAGAATGGAACAAAATATAAGTTTCAAAGAGCATAAATGCCTCCCGAGCCATGTTGTTGGTACCTTTTAGATTAGTTGTGACGAGAGACATTAAACTTGAACAAAACCTCCTAGTGCTAACTTTTCGGTTCTTTCACTGGAAGCAGGGATGCGAACCTTGGTGGTCTGAGTATGTTCTCCTGGGGTACGCCCCCAGATCCCCTGGGTCTGCTTCGCGGATTCTGGGTTGAGGTTAAACTTTTGAGCTGTGAAAACGAATAAGCTGGTTGAACCCATTGGAATATTAATTTGACTGAAAGCCTCGCAGATCTAATCGTTTTGGTTCTTTATTTAAAAAGACCAAACTGATAAACACCTACGAGACAACTATGTCGAAAAGCCTAATGTTTGGTACTTTTTAAAAAGAACGAATAGAGTAAACAGATGAGACATCCTCGCAGAGCTAATGTTTTTGGTTCTTTTTTAAGAGAACAACATCAGCAGCTGACTGGTTCTTAACTGATGAATACAGCCTCGCAGAGCTAATGTTTTTGGTTCTTTTTTTAAAAAAGAACAATACCAGTCGACAAAGTATGTTAGGAGGTTGAGAGAGATTCTATTATTAAATTACAGGGTTTCCAAAGCCTTGTTTGCGCCTTCGACGATGGCGGTGTGCTCTAGAGCATGGACTCGTTCGGTGTACTGATCGAGAGATTCGTCTTTACGAACGTCGAGCTCCTTGACGACCAGAGGCTCGCCCTCGTCGACCTGGACGATGACTTTATGGATCATGACGCCTGCTTTAGTGATTTCGCCGTTCTGACCGGCCTGGTAGGCGCGTTCAATTGCGTTGATGCCGGCAAACGCACCGGGAAGCGCTGGGTGCAGGTTGATGATGGGGATGTTTTGATCCGCCAGCGGTGTGAGGAAGTTGGCCGAGAGGATCAGCATCCAGCCAGCACAAACAATCAGATCTGGTCGATTCTCTGGCTTCAGAATGTATGAAGCCAAGTCCTCATTGAAGCTTTCGCGGGCCTGCTTTCGACTGGCCTTGTCCTCCTTGGGGATGCCCTTATAGTAGGTCCCATATAGGTCGTGGACATAGGTTGGGATGCCGGCCTTTTCAGCCCTGGTCAACCCGTAGGCCCCCGGAGACGACGAAACAACCTGCGACACATGGCCAGCGGAGATAGTCCCATCCGCACAGGCATCAATAATCGCCTGCAGGTTACTCCCGTTCCCGGAAATCAGAACCAATATTCTTTTGCTCATTGCCCTCGGTTCTAATTTTCACTCACCCTCGTAATCTTCCTCCCACTGATACCCACCACAGCAGAATACCCATTTTAGGAAGGTATCCCTAACCCTACTTTTTTTTTTTTTTTTTTTTATCATTCTGAAGAATCCTTACTCACTCGATCGCAGGGGATGAGAAATTGTTCTTTTTAAAAAAGAACCAAAAACATTAGCTCTGCGAGGCTTCAATGAATAAACGGCTCTTCTTATGTTTTCACTCGATCACAGGGGATGAGAAACTTGTTCTTTTTAAAAAAAAGAACCAAAAACGTTAGCTCTGCGAGGCTTCTATGAATAAGCGGCTTTTCTTCTGTTCCACAGAAATTAATGCTTTACTGATATTATGGTGTAACTGTAAATATGGTTTCTCTATCTAAAGCTTTAGACTTAGCTCCATTGGGTCTGTTTCTGGGTAAGTTCCTAGAAACGATAGGTCCACGCTCAATTGGTTTAATAATATATGCTTCATTTTCCAGGAAAGAGAGAAATAAAGCGTTGTACTGGTCCGCAGAAACTAGAGGACAATTGAGTGAGTTCTGGGCAATACAGACAAAGGGATTCCGTATGCAACCACCTAGTACTTTCTACACGCTAAGGATTCACTTGGTGTAACTGCGTCCAGCGCAATTATCCTAGTATACAATTGTACCTATTGACCACTCGAGGTAAGCCGCTAGGCCTGAACCTTTAAAGCAAAAATACCCTTAAACCGACCCCAGACTCCTCGGTTCGCTTCGCTCGAGATTATGAGCAGTGCTTGTTCTTCCTATTGGGTAAAGCCTCGCAGAGCCACGGGGGTTCAGGGTGCTGCCCCCCTGCAAACCTAACCCAAAACTGTTCCTGGGGGCAAGCCCTAGACCTCCTGAGCTCGCTTCGCTCGAGGTTATGGGTAGTGTTCTATTCTTTCGCTTCGTTGAAGCCTCGCAGAGCCACGGGGTGCAGGGGGCTGCCCCCCTGCAAAACCTAACCCACTAGTAGCTTTCTGGGGGCACGCCCCCAGACCCCCAGGGTCGGCTTCGCCGAGTATATCGGTAGTGTCCTATTCTTTTATTCGTTGAAGCCTCGCAGAGCCATGGGGGTGCAGGGGGCTAGCCCCCTGCCCAACAATAGATTTAGGCCTGAACTAAGGGATATGGCATGTTGGAATGAAGGGTTTGCTTTTTATATAAATCGAGGAAGGCAATACCGAGGAACTGGAAAATGATGAAGATCGGCCTTGTTTGAGAGGCTGGTGTCTCAGAACCTATAGGATAAAGAGGTCGAGCCTTTGTCAATAACGCAGCGGTAACGCAACATTTCATCATTTCATGCAGCCTGAATTATTGAGATATCCAATGATATATGGTGTTCCTCGACGATCGAAACTGAGGGGCCAGCCAAATCAGCTCAACGATCCGAAAAAGATCATGCCCGTTCACACGTGGGAAAACCACACCAGAATTTATCAACCACACTTTAAACACTAAAATCTCTTCTCAGTTGCCCCGATTTTACGCCAGTCAAGGATTCATGATATTTGAATGTATATTACTTGATTTTATCCTGGGGGGCACGCCCCCAGACTCCCTGGGTCCGCTTCGCGGAATTCGCAAACCTGCCTCAAACTGAAGCTAATGTATACTAACTTTAAACACTAAAAACACTTCTCAAATGCCACGATTTTACGCCAGCCAAGGATTTACGATATTCCAATGTATATCACTATTGTTTTATCCTGGGGGCACGCCCCCAGACCCCTCGGGTCCGCTTCGCGGATTTCGCAAACCTGCCTCAAACTGAAGTTTATGTGTACTATAAAGATGTATGAGGGAGATATTTTCACTTAGGATTGACTGTATTGCTCTGTCCCCGAAAAGAGCCAAATGGGGACGCTCTGCGAGGCTTCTATCTTTTCTGAAGAACCAACTCCAATAGAAGGCACCTGGCACCCAGTAAAAAGGTCAAGGGTAGCGTAACTTGCTCATATAGGGACTAGAAGTGCCGTAGGGTTTCTGTTCTGACTCCTTTTCTACAGAAGAAATTGGGTCTAGTTGATTTATTTCTGGGGACACGCATCCATCCCTCCTGCAACCTAATCCACAAATAGCTATCTGGGACACGCCCTCAGAACCCCTGGGCTCGCTTCGCTCGAGGATATGGGTATTGGTCTACTCTTCCTATTCGTTAGAACCTCGCAGAGGGGGGTGCAGGGGGGTAGCCCCCTGCAAACCTAACCCACTTTTTTTCACCCTAAGTTATGGATAATGCCGTTAGTTAAATCTATTATATTAGAGTCCCGAATGTCGAGAGAGGGATATATACCAAAACATTATATATCGGTATTTCAACCATTTGAAAGTGTCAATCATATTGTCGTAGCGCGGGATTTCCACCATGCTATTATGTTTGCACAGGGAACCTGACATCTGAGCTCAATGGGTGACCAACGAAGCGAATAGGCCCGAATCAGTAAAAACCTGCACAAACAATAGCTGGATTGCGGGAGAAAACCACCAAGGAGAATTCACCTTAGTTTAGGAGCCTTGGAAATGCTGAGAGAAATTTCGCCGCTGCCTGCAGGCCCTGCTCGGTGTTGAGGAGAGCAGACAGATTGAAACGAGGGAAGATAGCCGCGAGTTGAGGATGTTCAGACTATGGGCTAATGTCTTCTTCTTACTATTCGTTGGAGCCTGGCAGAGCCACTTGGGTGCAGGGGCTGGCCCCCTGCAAGGGGTCGCTTCGCTCAAGGCTTTGGGTATCGTGATTCCGTGAAGCGAGAAGAAACGGGTTTTGCTTCTTTTTTCTGGAAAAAGAAGGGTATCACACAGCTAGTAGTCTCATTGGTTTGGCAAAGGCATTAGTTCACTACCGCAGCATTTATATTCAATCAGCTGCACACAACCTACAGGAAATCTAACGTTTGTTTTGGATGACCACTATCAACCAAACCCGTTTTTATGATACGGGAAATTTGGTACGGAATAATCCTGTTCCATTATGTACAGAGTAGTTCCCTCCACAGAAGTGACACATCCCAAACCCTCCCGCGAAGCGGAACCACGGGGATCTGGCGGCGTTCCCCCAGAAATGTTTTCTTAAAAAGAGCAATACAGACCCAGATAGCTGTAACCCCAAAGGGCTAATCCTTTTGGCTCTTTCTTAAAAGAACAATACTGGCTCAATGAATTTTGTGCAGAGACGATTTTTGGTCTCCTGTAAAAACGAACGAACGATCTTGGAGTATGTGATTGATAAAAAAAGTTAGTAATATGTATTTGGAGAGCTCGAGAATAAACAGTAGATTAACGCTCTTCAGCTGCTTCGGCCAGTGCCATTTGAGGCCGTCGCTGAGATCAAAGGGGTTGTCCTGAGAGGAGTCGAGAGCTCGGCTTACGGTACGATCTTGGATGTTGTTGATTTTTGCCACCAACCATTCAGGGCTGTCAGCTGGTGTTCCTTGTCTGGTTGGAGGAAGTAATGAGGAACACCGACGTTGAATGTAGCCCATGGTTGCGGGTTTCTAGTTTGGTCTCTTGTGGGAAGGAAGAAGGCAAGATTTGTTCTTTTCCGGAAAATGAACCAAAAAGCGTAGCTCTGCGAGGCTACACACGGGTGAAGAACAACTTCTTTAAAAGATAGTGTTTGTTCGTTTTAAATAACCGAAACGACAGCTCTGCAAGACTCACCACTTGCAGATTGACATCTACTGCGGGTCAGTGAGCCCTAAGGGGGCTATTATTTGTCTGCAAGTTGTAAGCCTCGCACAGCGTCCTCTTTTGATTCTTTTCGGGAAAATAACATGCCCAAGAGAGCTCACAGACCAATGCTGATGTTCAATAAGCAACTGGCGGTTCTCGAAGAACTAAGCTTTTCGGTTCCTTTTCCGGAAAAAGAACAAACATCTACCCGAGAGTACACTCGCAAAGCTGACAGGGATTGTTGTTATACCTGAAACTTGTAAACCTTACTGTCAGAACCAGAAAACAGTTCCGAGTTAGGTTTGCAGGGGCCAGCCCCCTGCACCCCCATGGCTCTGCGAGGCTCCATCGAATACACACCCAAAACCTCGCGAAGCGAGCCCAGGGGTCTGGCGGCGTGCTCCCAGAAAAACTACACCTGGGTTAGGTTTGCAGGGGGCCAGCCCCCTGCACCCCCGTGGCTCTGCGAGGCTTGATCGAACACTACCCATAGCCTCGCGAAGCGAGCCCCGGGGGTCTGGGGGCGTGCCCCCAGAAAACATCTCGAGAGCCACGCTTTTTTCGGCTTTTTTTTCTGGAAAGAGCAACTGGCCCCACTGTTGATCGTGGGGTCTTCTCAGGGGGAGATATGCGAGCTTGACAGGGTCCGGCGGCGGGTCGATAACGTGGGGGTGGGTCGCTGATTGGCCCGATAGCACTTATCGCTGTATCGGAGGAGCCCTTACACAGGGACGACGGGGTTTTGGGGGCGTGCGGCGTCGGCCAGAACCGGGGGCGTACCGGCGGGAGGCGTGCTGAGGTCTACGCAGTGTGCACACGCAGTGCGCACACGCAGGACCGACAGTAGCCAGATCTCGCTTTGGTTGGCTGAAGAGTAGTCCTACCAACTACTCTCTCTTCGCACGCTGTGAGGTTCTCTGCCAACCCCACACCTGTTTGTCAATCAACTGCCATTAGTCTGAATAGTTCTGTGGAGAACTCGCTCTGTTTGAGAAAAGTCAGCTGTTTTTTTCCCTGTTAGTGTTCTCCCCCACACCTGTCCCGGCCCGGGTAGATTGAGTTTTTGTATTGACGAGAACGCGCATTGTACACTATTATGAGTCGCCAGATCCACCTCCTACGGAAAACCCCGATGACGCAGCACGGCTGGCGCACTGCGGGGAGAGGCTCATCGCTATTTAAGCTGGCCCATATCCGCCCATTCTCCTCCACATCCCCGAAGACCATGCCTCTCACCCTAGACAAGCTCAACTCAAACGTCGTGGACGCTAAGTACGCGGTGCGCGGCGCGCTCGCTCTTCGCGCAGAGGAGCTGCGCGACCAGCTCAAGGCCCGGCCGGGGTCCCTCCCCTTTGATCACGTGATCAACGCCAACATAGGCAATCCACAGCAACTGGACCAGAAGCCCATCACCTTCTACCGACAGGTTTTGGCGCTGCTGCAGTATCCGGACATGCTGAAGGACACCGAGGCGTGTTCGCGGCTGTTTAAGCAGGATGCAATTGAGCGGGCGACGACCCTGTTGAAGGAGATTGGCTCCGTGGGCGCCTACTCGCACTCCAAGGGTGTTCCCTACATTCGACAGAGCATTGCCAAGTTCATTGAGGAAAGAGACGGCTTTTCCGCTGATCCAGAACACATTTATCTGACCACTGGAGCCTCTAACGCGGTCACCAACCTCCTCACAACGCTCTCGTCGTCCCCTAACGCAGGCTTCCTGATCCCAATCCCACAATATCCCCTCTACTCGGCATCTTTGACGCTCTGCAACGCCACCGCCGTCCAATACTACCTGGACGAGAACAAGGAGTGGGGCACCAACTGCAAGGGCATCGACGACATCGTCGCCGAGGCCAAGTCCGAGAACATCGACCTCAAGGCCATCGTCATCATCAACCCGGGCAACCCCACGGGCGCCGTGCTCAAGGAAAACGACATTCGCGAAATCATCGAAATGGCCGCACGTGACCATCTGGTGATCATCGCCGACGAGGTGTACCAGGCGAACGTGTTTGAGGGCGAGTTCAAGTCCTTCAAGTACGTTTTGCGCAAGATGCAGCAGGAAAATCCTGGCAAGTTTGATCACGTCGAGCTCGCCTCGCTCCACTCCACCTCCAAGGGCATGATTGGCGAGTGTGGCCAACGAGGTGGCTACATGGAGCTCGTCGGCTTCTCCGACACCATCCAGGAACAAATCTACAAACTAGCGTCCATCTCGCTCTGTCCAGTCGTCACCGGCCAGGCCCTCATGGAGCTCATGGTCAACCCACCCCGTCCCGGCGACGAGTCGTACGAGTCCTTCACCGCAGAATACAACCACATCTTCAACACCCTCCGGTCACGTGCCCTCAAGCTCTACAACGCCTTCCAACAGATGGAAGGGGTCACGTGCGAGAAGCCTCAAGGCGCTATGTACCTCTTCCCCAAGATCAAGTTGCCTCAAAAAGCCGTACAGGCTGCCGAACAGCAGGGCTATGAGGCCGCAGACGCCTTCTACTGCATGGAGCTCCTCAACCAGACAGGCATCTGCGTCATCCCCGGCTCCGGCTTCGGCCAGGAGCCAGGCACCTTCCACTTCCGAACAACCTTCCTCGCCCCAGGCGACGACTACGGCGACAAAATCCTCGCCTTCCACAAAGCCTTCATGGATAAGTATCGTGATTAGTAATTGCATCAGTATCTCCTTCCAACAAAACCACTTTCTGGGGGCACGCCCCTAGACCCCCTGGGCTCACTTCGCGAGGCTATGGGTCGTGTTCTGTACGTTCTATTCGTTGAAGCGTCGCAGAGCCACGGGGGTGCAGGGGGCTGGCCCCCTGCAACCTAACCCAGGTGTAGTTTTCTGGGGGCACGCCCCCAGACCCCCAGGGCTCGCTTCGCGAGGCTATGGTGTTCTGTACTTTCTAGTCGTTGAAATAAGATCAAGGGTTTCTAAATTCATCAAACAAGGGCGTTTTCTTGTAACCTGTGTTGTACACAAATTTGGGTTAGAACTGAATAACGTTCTCCCGCTTAAAAAAATTCAGACCTTCAAGGACCTCGCCGAGCTTCTTTTGGTTATTTTCCAAAGAACAAGCAAAAAGCAAATTTGGTCCCTAGCAAGCCTCGCAGAGCGCCCGCTTTGGTTCTTTTCAGGAAATAACAAACTTAATATCCTTTTAGGCCTCTCAGGGCGGCCCTTTTGGTTCTTTTCGGGAAAAGAACAAGACTATCTACTATCTTTGGTCTAGTGGGCCCCGCGAAAACTTTTTGCGGGCGCTTCACAACCCCCCTGGGTTAGCTTCGCCGAGCTTTGGCTATAAAATAGTATTAAAAAGTAAGACTAAGGTTTCTAAATTAATCACATGGATTACATTTTTATACCTGCGTCATATTTGCGTTAGTTTTCCCTGAAGCTAAAAGTTTACTTTCAAGCGCCTCGCAGAACGCCCTCTTTTTCTTTTCAGGAAAAGAACAAATCTGACCCTTAGTGAGAACCGAAAGGGTTCCCTGCGAGCTACCTCTTGGATTTAATTAAAATTAATCTGCTGCCGACTCCGCCGACGCTCGGAGATAAAGGTCCAGTTGTGAGGTTACGAGAACAGGAAGGGAAGTTCTTACATTTTATTTTCAACTTTTGTGCTCTGGAAGAAGAATCGGCAATCGTTTTTGTTACCCCTTTCGTCACGTTTCCTGTTGAGTATCTCTTGGTCTGTGCATTTTTTTCCCTGCTCCATGTTGAGCGTGCGTACACTACGTACATATACCGGAGTAGTATAAAACGGCCCATTACCCTAACGGAAGGGTTCGTGTCCCTAAGTCGAGAATCCAAGAGGAAACTGGAATGGCGGAAATGGCCTCCAACGCGAGCTTGATTTGTGAGGGTGGGGGACAATCCGCAACTTCCAATGGCGATAATGAAATCGATCCACATTTAGACGGCGTGTGGACTTGTTTTGATTTCAACGACGCAAAATGGACAAATCAGTTAAGGAATTTTCTATCAAACAGTTCTTCTCAGGACGCAGATATTCTCATTTGTATCGAGGGAGTGACGATTGATTCAATTGACCTTGTTGACGACGAGATTGATAAGTTGAACATCAGAGGACGAAGGTCCTTTTATCCGACAAATCAAACTTTCTGCATTAAAATTGTATATACGGGACACGAAAGGATATGCGTACGTCTCTTATGTTTCTTGAGGACAAGCCAAGATTGTTTGGTGCTCTTGAAGAATATTTGCGGTCGCAACGAACAGCACGCACGACGTATGCTGACGGTGGGTTAAAGGAACCAGATGATTCTTTTTTACCTTATCATGCTGTAATAGCCACGTGTTTAGAGGAAAGACGCGATTGCCCTCAAATTGTTTTTGAAGTGGCTCTTTCGGAAACGTTGCAAAGGCTCAACGCAGACATTAGGAGGCGGTTAGTTAAAACAAGGCTGCAGACTCGTACCGCCGTGGGTGTTAAGGTAGATTGGCGTAGACTGAAGTTCGTTGCAACTGTCTGGGATTTGTCCAGCGAGGGGCTCTTTCAATTGCACGACAGATTAGTTGCTGGAGGGGGGAATGCCGATGACATTGAGTTCATGCGTGGATGTCTAACGGGGATAATCAGTCAAGACATCCGGCAGATGGACTGGACTGGTTTCTGGGTTTTTCTGCAGCAACTAACGAAACGGGTCTAAGAACATTTTGGGAAAATAATGGACCACCCATGCAAGACGCTGAAGGTGAAGATGATGGCGGAAATCAGCGCGCTACTCTTAGCACCCCTACGGAGTTGAGAAAGTTGCATAGGACGTTTCGTTCACTTCCTGCGCCAAAAAGACGTCGGGCTATTCGTGGGACGAGGGTTCGTCGGTCATGGCTGATAAATGCGTTCACAGAGCTGGCGGAATTTCAAAATGCCAATGGTGCAGCCCCAACTAATTTAGGACGCCATATATCGAACGCAGCTGTCAACGACCAACCACAAACTCCAGAAACTCTGCCGAACTATGAGGAGTTGGCGGAAGCTGAATGTGAGCGATTGCTCCGCTTAGCAGAACCAGACACGGTAGAAATTAACTTCCGCTCCGGGATGGCTGATTATGTTGGCGGTGTTAGGAACATATTGCTCAGGACCAGTTCGTTGATTGGCTTTGAAGGCGGGAGAAATCCTGGCTCGTCCATTGCATTGGATGAGCCGTTCTGGGAGTCTCTGTTCAAGCAGGGCGTGAGTGGGGACAACGTTATGGGGCGTATAAGGCCCAGTCATCTCAGCGCAATTGGAATTGCGTACTTTGCATATAAGTCTGGAGTCGGTCAGCGCGTTGACACGATACCGTTCAATCAAGCGATTGACCTTGTGGCCCAAGCTAAAAATATAGAGCCTGGTCGTCTGCGTCTTTCCGACGTTCCGAGGCATTTTATACAGCCTAGGTTTCAGAGGCGCTACGTATAATGGCGTTCTTGCTTTTACACGGCGTGAACTAATAATTATGAGATAGAAAATCAAAGACATAATGAAATTATTTCACCACCAATGAGCATATAGCAGTTTGCAGGGGACCAGCTCTGCATTCCCATCAGCTCTGCAAGGCTTCAACGAATAGAAAGAAAACGCATTACCCATAACCTCAGCCAGCTCCCGCAGCTCTGTTTGGGTTGTGCCCCCCACAGACACGCGGCCACGTGATATTTTTAGTCGCTACCGTATTGGCATGATTCCTGCTACCACGTGCTTTGCTTGGATAGGTGTCGTTTTTACCGCTCCGGGTATTCTCCGTAAAGCTACATTTTGGACACTTTGTAGTGATTCAATGTCAGTATCAGATACCCTGAACTTCCAAAGTGTGGCCCTATAATCAATGATACCGATCGATCATGGTTGGATGTATATAGCCCAAATACAATTAACGCCCAGCTCGTACTGATATGCCTCTGTAACAACCACCAAATTTTCAGGCTTGGAGGGCATTGGCTTCTGTCTGTCTGAGATGCTCCTTGAATGATAGGCTTTGGTTTAGTGTAATTCCAAACAGCTTTACTGTTTTTTATGCCGCTTTCATATTTTCGTTTGGAAGCCGCAGGTTGGTCCACACGTTTGGATCTGTTATTTCGCTTCTCAAGCTATTAAGAAAGTGAATGAAGTTTAATTTGTCGCCCAGGCCCAAGTTTGTGTATTGCTATCGGCATTCTTCACACTTGGTTAGTATTTCAGAGAGTTTGCCGTATTGTCATCCAGATTATCGCCCTGGTCAGAGATGGTGACATCATCCACAAATCCAATGATTTTCCAGAGAGATGAAGGTTACACCTGAGATTGCGGAGAACTCGAAGCTATCCAACATATTATCCGCCAGTTTCCGAAAAGGGCAGAAGAAAGAAAGAAACTAAAGAAAGCTTCCCCGAACCTTGAGTTGTCAATTTTATTGAACACCAAGAAAGACCTCCAAGCAATGGCGGAGTTTACCTCGACTGGACGAAAACATGACACAGCAAAGTTCGAAGCGCCAAATCAATCAATCTAGTAATAGGCAGTTGGAAGCAACTCAGGCTACGTCATAGCAGGCAGGTTTTTCTAAACCCGGGTCTGACTGAGTCGCTAAAGCGGAGATGATGAGTGGAAGCAAAGAGACCAACAAGTGCAGAAGCATACGAAATGGAAAGAACAATTAGAAATAATTTTATGTATCGGATCAAAAGTCTGACATGGTCTTCGTGACATATTCCGGGTTTATCTCCGAGTGGGTGCGCCTGGCGACTCTATAATAAATTGACTAAATGTAAATGAACAGAACACTACCCATAGCCTCGAGCGAAGCGAGCCCAGGGGGTCTGGGGGCGTGCCCCCAGAAAGCAAAAACTGGGTTAGGGTTTTCAGGGGGGGGGGGGGTCAGCCCCCTGCACCCCCGTGGCTCTGCGAGGCTTCATCGAACAGAAAGAACAGAACACACCCGTACCTTCGAGCGAGGCGTGCCCTGGGGGTCTGAGGCGTGCCCCCAAAAAACAGGCTCTGGGTCCGGTTTGAAGCGCGGCAGTCCCCAAAGGGCAGTATGGAAAGATTGGAAAATGGAGAGTTCATAAAGACTAGTTGTCATTGACTGTTGTTGAAGTGGTCTACTGAAAGACAGAAACAGCTTCATTTGGCTAAGAAGAATAAAACAGGTCTTTTAGTCGCTCTTTTGTAAGACTTTTTGTTGTCATGCGTTAACAGCTTAAGACTAGCATTTAATTTAATTTATTTAATCGTACGTACTCCTCGCCTCGTCTGCACAGCCGTTCGGTCCACGCAAGCGCGCGCGCGCGGCTCTAATTCAAATCTGAATTAATTTTTCCGACCCATGTTTCACCTCAGCTAGACTTCATCTTTCAATTGCAAGTTTCTCTACTAACTAGTGGGGAGCTACACATATTCCTGGAAATATGCAATAAAGAGATGCTCCAAACAAACACACTTAATAAATCGTCCTCTGTTTCACAGATAGTCTACTTCACACTTCCTGTATGACCATTTACCTCCTTTTTTCTATTCATCCACAAGGCCTTATGTCCCTCAATTGAGAACAACAATCTTTCACTAGCTTATTGATCAACATTGGTTTTGCAGGGCTAGCCCCCTGCCCCCTCGTAGCTCTGCAAGGCTTTACCCATAACCTTGAGCGAAGCGAGCCTAGGGGGTCTGGGGCCTGCCCCAGAAACCACACCTGGGTTAGGGTTTTCAGGGGGCCAGCCCCCTGCACCCCCGTGGCTCTGCGAGGCTTCAACGCATAGAAAGTACAGAACACTACCCATAACCTCGAGCGAAGAGAGACCAGGGGTCTGGGGGCGTGCCCCCAGAAAACTACAAATAGTCGATCGGGTAGATGAGTATAGTTGAGTCATCAATGTCTAGTTTATTTTGATTGGGGTTTTTTTCATTCATACGTGAGGATGGGATAAAATTAGAGTCTAGAGATGACCTGCTGGGTGAAGTGTTGGGTGGTAGCGTCGCCCTTGAGGTCCTTGGTTCGGTTTTCTGGGCCGGAGGCGATGGTGTCGAGGACGGCCTTTTCGATCTTGGTGGCATGGTCGTTCAAGCCCATGTGTCTCAACATCATGACCGAGGAGAGCAGGAGGGCGGTTGGGTTAGCAAGGCCCTTACCGGCGATGTCTGGGGCAGAGCCGTGGACGGCCTCGAAGATGGAGACCTCGTCACCCATGTTACCGGATGGAGTCAGACCAAGACCACCGATGAGGCCAGAGCAGAGGTCGGACATGATGTCACCGTAGAGGTTGGGCATGACCATGACGCAGTCCTTGTACTGGCCCGGGTCGGTGACCATCTTCAGGCACGTGTTGTCGATCAGCTCGGTGTCAACCTTGATGTCTGGGTAGTCCTTGCTGACGTCCTGCACGCACTCGAGGAACAGACCGTCACCGTACTTCATCAGGGTGGCCTTGTGGACGACCAGGACCTTTGGCTTGCCCACGGATCGGGCGTGTTCAAAGGCATAGCGGGCAACTCGTGTGGAGGCCTCTCTAGTGATGAGCTTGATGGACTGAACAACACCAGGAACGACAGTGTGCTCAATGCCGGCATACTCACCCTCGGTGTTCTCTCTAATCAGAACGGTGTCAACGTTCTCGTAGGGAGTCTTGTAGCCAACAACGCTCTTGCAGGGACGGACGTTGGCAAACAGACCAAAGGTCTTACGCAGAGTCAGGTTCATGGACTGATGGCCCTTGCCCACAGGAGTGGCCAATGGACCCTTCAATGCAATCTTGTTCTTCTTGATGGACTCGACCGTGTCCTTTGGAAGAGTGGTCTTGCCGTTGATGAGCGAGGGAGTGACGTCAACTGGCTCCCAATCAATAGGCACATTGGCAGCCTTGTAGATGTCCTTCACGGCCTGAGAGATCTCCACGCCAATACCGTCGCCCTCAATCAGGTTGACGGTATAATGGCCATTCGCCTTCTTGGTGCCAGTGAACTGGGCAACAGAGCTGGAGTACATTCGAGCAGACGAGCGCGCAGCAGCTCGCAACACAGGGGATCTAGCAGACAACATGTTTTCTCAGGCAAACGACAAAAAACGACGGAAAAATTATATCTCCAACGACGTAGTATGTGTAACTAGGAAGAAAAAAATAAGAAAGGGTAAAAATAACAAGCCGACTCGGAAAATAAGATCCGGTCCCGATGCAACCGGAGCCGCTCCCGGCCGAACGCTCCCCGTTCCCAGATTTACACACTCACTCTCTCCATCCGACAAGGTCCATACATCGGATTAACCCTTCTTCTCCATTCGTCTGCGATTGGTTTTTTGGGGGCACGCCCCCAAACCCCCTGGGTCGGCTTCGCCGAGGTTTGACTAGATGCGGCTCCTTCAGATCAATGCGTGTATTAATTTCTTGGGGGCACGCCCCCAGACCCCCAGTGTCGGCTTCGCCGAGGTTTGGGTGGATGTGTCTTTTTCAGAGCCAGAATAATGACTGTTCCTGGTACAGGAGGAGTTAGTAAGTAGGTGTTGTCAAACAGGTGAGAAAATGATTGAAAACCCACTGAACAACAATGGATACAAATAATCCATCAGGCCAGATGACAAGAGATCTAGTTGGTGGAGAGCAGTTGACGGTAGAGGCTTTATAGGGTTCCTCTATTATTGGAACATGGTTCTGATTCTCAAAAGCCACATCTACCCAAACTTCGGCGAAGCCGACCCAGGGGGTGCAGGGGGCAGGCCCCCTGCAAAACCTAACCCATAGTGGTTTTCTGGGGGCACGCCCCCAGACCCCCAGGGCTCGCTTCGCTCGAGGTTTTGGGTAGTGTTCCATTTAGTCTGTTTGATGAAGCCCCGCAGAGCCAATTGATTCACTCATTGACCTGATTCCCAAAAGCCACGTCTACCCAAACCTCGGCGAAGCCAGCCCAGGGGGGTTTGGGGGCGTGCCCCCAAGAAATCAGTTGATACATTCATTCATTGACCTGATTCCCAAAAGCTGGATCTACCCAAACCTCGGCGAAGCCGACCCAGGGGGGTTGGGGGCGTGCCCCCAAGAAAGAACGTACGGCGCTCAAAGCTCGGCACGTCTAAGGAGATGAGACACCTATCTCAGATCTTCATAGCCAAGCTATTGGAAAAGTAAACGACGGACCGCCAATTGAATAATACCAGGGACGAGGTTAGTATTTACAAGATTGAACTTGTATAATGGGCTTTTGGTATTGGCTGTAGAAGTCAACGGATCAAGGCCGAGGCGATTCCGCAAGTTCAAAATCCGCGTATAGGTGGTCCGGCAGAAGTGTTGAGTGGGATAGTAGAGACATAAAACACTGAGTGGGCTCGTGACAGACCGAAAACTGCAAGTGAATCCCCAGTAAGACATTAATAGTTGGAGGAGGTTGCGGCTGGGCACGTGACCGAAATTGCTGAAAACAGAAAGATTTTCCCTGGGATGCATGGAAGGGGCAAACAATTTGATGCACTTGGTCTAAGTTGCGAGAATGGAAATGAATCGTCGACGTCATTGGATCGTGATAATGAGAAGAGGCCAATTGGACTTCTTTTGCGAGACTTCACCAAACAGTAAGCATGGGACACTACCCATAATCTCGTCCGAAGCGAGCCCAGGGGGTCTGGGGGCGTGCCCCCAGAAACCAGTCGTGGGTTGAGATAAAAAAGGTAGGCAGAGGGGTATTATCCGTGTACGTCATCTGTATCTTTAGCAGCCGCACGCGGCTTTGAAGTCGATCAAAATGTGGAGGTGAGCCGCACACCGAAGACCGGGATCGGACAAGAAGCCGATTTGCGAGGCTACGATTGGTGGGTCGGGAATATTCGGTGAACTGGAGGATGATGAGGCGGAACGGATATGTGTATGGCCGTATGATCTCCAGGGGCGAGTTTTTAAAGCAACCAGCGACTTGATTTGGATGTATTTTTCAGTTGTCGAGAATTTCGCAAACAAAATGAGAACTGGGTGGCACAGTATGGTGGATAATTTTTGTGTGGGGTAGGGTGTTGTCTTATTATGGGTTTGATAACCTGAACGGGAAGGTTGGTGAGAGGGGACGATGAATGTCCCAAGACGCCATCATAATACCGAGATAGGGAGCTTTGAAAAGGCGTGGGAGTGTTAAAAAAAAGGGGATTGGATGGCGATAGCTAGATAAGGGGATTAGATAATTGGCATCTGGAGATAAGCGATTGAAGAGTTAGTTTTTGGGCTAGATAAACTCACCTGGCGTGCTAGCTATTGTCGATCGGGGTTGAGGTGCCTAAAGGGGCAATTCGATACACTTTATAGGGCCGTTCGAGAAATAAGATTAAAGAGCGAGGAACAAGCGACCTTTTTTTCTTGTTCATCACACAATTAAACATAATGACGGATAAAGATGCCTTGAAGCTGGAGGAGATGGGTTATAAACCCGAATTAAAGCGAGGATACAATGTGTGGCAGGTGCTTGGCGTGGGATTTGGACTGACAAACTCATGGTTTGGCGTGTCTGCAAGTTTGGTGACGGGAATCTCATCTGGTGGGCCAATGATGATTATATATGGCGTGATTATAGTTGCATTCACAGCATTAGGTGTTGGCGGATCATTGAGTGAACTAGCGTCTGCATTCCCCAACTCGGGGGGGCAATACTACTGGACCACGATCCTGGCTCCAGAAAAGTATGGAAGCTTTCTTGCCTACATGTGTGGCGCTCTTGCATGGCCAGGAGCGGTATTCACCAGTGCCTCGGTCACTTTATCGATAGCCACCGGAGTAATTGGCATGTGGACAATGACACATCCAGGGTTTGAGCCTGCTGCATGGCAGGTCTTCATTGCATATGAGCTTGCAAACATTGCAACATTTGTTTTCAACAGCCACAGCAGGATCCTTCCTCTCATGGGCTCCTATGCTCTGTATGTGTCTCTCTTCTCCATGGTCCTTATCACTCTGGTGGTTCTGATCTGTGCCCGTGGAAACTACCAAGATGCTCACTTTGTATTTGTGGAGTTTACAAACAACACTGGATGGAGTTCAGGTGGCATTGCATTCATTGTTGGGCTGATTGGTCCTGCATGGGGATTCTCCTGTTTGGATTGCGCCACCCATCTTGCCGAGGAGGTTCCTCGTCCAGAAAAGATGGTGCCAATTGCCATCATGGGTACCGTAGGCATTGGCTTTGCCACTGCCTTTGTCTACTCCATCAGCGTGTTCTTTGCCGTCAAGGATCTTGATGCCATTGTCAACACAGTCACAGGAGTTCCTATCCTCGAACTATACTACCAGGCCCTGGGTTCCAAAGCCGGTGCAGTGTGCCTAGAATTGTTGGTTGTCCTCACTGCGGTTGGATGTAATGCGGCCTGTAATACTTGGCAAGCCCGACTTCTTTGGTCCTTCTCCCGTGACCGTGGAATGCCTGGATCTCACATTTGGAGCTATGTGCATCCAACTCTGGGTGTACCATTCAATGCCCATCTCATGTCCTGCATCTGGGTCGGTCTTCTCGGATTACTCTATCTCGGCTCCACTACCGCCTTCAACTCAATCATCACGGGCTGCCTGATTTTCCAATTGCTCTCCTACTCCATCCCTGTAGTATGTCTTTTGTGTTACGGCCGTGATAACATCACTCACGGCACCTTCTGGCTAGGCAAATGGGGCTATCTGGCCAATTTCGTGTGTCTAGGCTATGCCCTGTTTGCCCTAGTCTTCTTCTCCTTCCCAGCCGTCATGCCCGCGGACGCAGGCAACATGAACTACATTTGCGTAGTTCTGGGCATTTATGTCGCCTATGCCCTTATTTATTGGTTTGCCAGAGGCAAACGAACCTTCCGAACGGCTGCAGAACGTCAAGAAACTGCAGTCGAAATCCTCCAATCCGAGGACATGAAAGTCATCCACGAATCTGTTTCATCCAAAGACGGCGAGAAATGTTAAAAGGTAGCATTAATGTAGTCAATGTTCATGAGTAATTCTTCCCTGTACCAAACTCCGAGGTTCGGCAATTCTCGCGCGGCTCGGCCCACCGGCAGCACAGGATCTTCACCCAGGGTCCGAACCTTTTCCACTCACGCTTTTGCCAAATCTTCTTCTTTTTCCAGAAAAAGAAGCAAAAAGCGTTGTTCCGCTTCGCGGAAGGGTAATGGGCAACTCAACCGAGGCCTCGATGAAGCAGAGGCACGGATTGGAGGTCTCTTACCAAGGACAATAAGTGATTGGCACAAGGGTTGCACATGAAAAGCCCAGAGACACCTTGATGGAGTGATTAGACCTTCGGGCAGCTGTTGTTTGCAGGGGGCCAGCCCCCTGCACCCCCGTGGCTCTGCGAGGCTTCATCGAATAGTAAGCATAGACCTTTACCCAAAGAATCGAGCGAAGCGAGCCCTGGGGGTCTGGGGGCGTGCCCCCAGAAACCACTTCTGGGTTGGGGTTTGAGCTACCCCTGAGATGTGGACTTTGAGTGAAGCGTAGCTTTTCGTAGACAGAAGAGGCTCCTTTTGTCTCAAGAAGTATATCCTTCGAGCCATGGGATCTGATTGGTTGTCATTGCTTCAATTATGGACCTACGAAGGAGGATTAGCCCTGCATTTAAAAAGGTCATTTCAAAGACTCATTCTTCACGACAATGGCGAGATGTCCATATGTCGGGAAAGCTTAACCTAATTGGGGAAAAATTTGCGCGTTTCCCCGGATTTTTTTTCTTGAGCCGCATGACATCGACCAACGTTATCCGGGGTTTGGGCGAAATTTTACTTTTTTGAACCTACTTCGGACTACTTTTTCGGATCTACAAAGATCAGCTGAATTGGCTTGTTCTCTGGGGTTCAATTGAGCTAATTCAATCCCGGGTGCGAAGAAAAATACTCTTTTTCGATAGTACTCGGTGAAATTCGGTCAAAAATTCTTGCACTCCAACGTGAGAGTGTTGACTACACTAACAAAACTACTTTATAAACCTTCTATCGCGATAACTACATTACACTGAGGTGCTACTTCCCCTCACCCCACCATGTGTGTCTGGAAGAATCAACTCAGCTAGCCTTGGACGAAAACTAACGCCTCAATTGATTAGGCAAATTATTCCCGTGTGACCAGCCCTGGCTCCAGTCCCCATAGCACACTTCGAGGAACTTTAGTGATTTAGGCTGACTTTTGCTTAGAAATGGAATTCTCTTCTGGCAAATGTAAAATTCTTCTCTAGTCTTGCAAAGAGATAGGGATAATAGGAGAGTAATAACACTCAGCCTCGCAGAGCAAAAGTTTTGCTTCTCTTCTGGAAAAGAATAACGCTATGACTATTGTATTTGTCAGCATGACAGCAATAGTATGCGCAATCGGCGTTTGCAGTTTATGGACTGCTGCCTGAGCTGGTGTCAAATGTATTGATTATGTAAGCGAGTGAGCCGCACCCTACCCCTGATTGGGGGGTTTTCCGTTGTCAAAGCAGAGTGCAGCTCTTACTTTATCGTGTTCATGCAGCCATTCTACGTCTAACGATGGAGCAGAAAAGAGCATAGTGACACTACAAAAATCGTAGAGGCTTCATCGAATACTAAGCATAGAACCCTGCCCATGGCCTCGGGCGAAGCGAGTCCTGGGGGCCTGGGGCGTACCCACAGGAAATCAACTGGATTAGGGTTTTGCAGGGGGCTGCCCCCCTGCACCCCCGTGGCTCTGCGAGGCTACAACGAACGCATGCCCATAGCCTCGAGCGAAGCGAGCCCCGGGGGTCTGGGGGCGTGCCCCCAGGAAGACAACTGGGTTAGGGTTTTTCAAGGGGCTGGACAAAAACTAGCAATATGGTAATAAGCCATTGGCCTTGTGGATCTTGAAGAGAAATTTTTTATTTTTTTTGGGTTTAAGAAGCTAATCCCCGGGTTTGCTTCGCTGAGGATTAGAATTAAAGCCTGGACGCTAGGTAGTTACTCTGCAGTGTGCTTCGACTTGTTTTAACGTGGTGAAATAATTTGCGCGCAAAACGCGGTTGTGAGGAAAACACGTAAGGGGAAGCAACTCCTGAATAGTTAGTAGCTTGAGATAGTTGACAGCACAATGGTGACCACTCGATCAGCCAGCAACAAGTATTCGGTTATTTTGCCTACTTACAATGAGCGAAAGGTGAGAATGAGAATATCCATCACCGTGATTTCCTGTTTCTAACGGCTGTAGAACCTTCCTATCATTGTTTGGCTGCTTGCAAAGACCTTCAACGAGAAGTATGATGCATAATCGCGCTTTAAGTAATCATTGGCTAACCACATTTAGTGACCTCGACTGGGAAGTTGTGATCGTTGACGATGGTTCGCCAGATGGCACCCAGGACATTGCCAAACAATTGGCAAAGGTCTATGGCTCTGACCACATTGTTCTCAAGCCTAGAGCCGGTAAGCTTGGTCTGGGGTAAGTATTCAACATTTCTATCACATCTTCAAACTACCAGGGAACGCAATTGCTCTATATCCGCTCTTGAACAAATGAACGGAAAGAAATGGTCTTGGAAGACTTATTCGTCGAACTATTTCTTTTTGAAAAAAAGAACCAAAAACAGTGGCTCTGCGAGGCTTCAATTTGTTGAATTGTTTTGTTCTTTTTAAAAAAGAACCAACAGTGGCTCTGCGAAGCTTCAATTTGTCGAACTGTTCTATTCTTTTTAAAAAAAAGAACCAAAACAGTGGCTCTGCGAGGCTTCAATTTGTTGAATTGTTAAAAAGAAACAAAAACAACAATTGCTCTGCAAAGCTTCGGTTGCTTGAACTGTTTTGTTCTTTAAAAAAAGAAGCAAAAACTGTGGCTTTGCGAGGCTTCGATTCATCAAACTATTGTTCTTTTAAAAACGAATCAAAGCAGTGACTGTGAGGCTTAAAGGGTACTGGGTTGTTCGTCACGAACAAATTCGTTAAGGACATGGGTAGTGTTCATTTCTTTCTATTCGTTGTAGCCTCGCAGAGCCACGGGGGTGCAGGGGGCCAACCCCCTGCAAAACATAACCCAGTAGTGTTTTCTGGGGGCGCTTCTTAATATCGTTCAATTGATTGGCCTTTAATGAAAGAATCAAGCCAGTTGTACATGGGATCAAATGGAGGTTAGTCAAAGTACGTTTTATTTTACGGTGGGCTACATGATGGCCAAAACTCGGTGAAGCGGACCCAGGAGCTAGGCTTTCCCCATAATGAACGAGAAGCTGAGCTGGTTCCCATTGGTTTGAGATTGGAGTTACAAAATCTGGATATTAACTATAAGTAGAACTGCATATGTGCATGGTCTGCAATATGCATCGGGCAATTTTGTCATTATTATGGACGCTGATTTCTCTCACCATCCATCAGCTATCCCTGAGTTTATTGCCAAACAAAAGGAAGACGATTATGACATTGTCACAGGTACAAGATACGCTGGTGATGGCGGTGTCTATGGTTGGGACTTGAAGCGAAAGCTCGTTTCTCGTGGGGCTAATTTCCTCTCTCGAATCGTCTTGAGACCAAACATCTCTGACGTCACGGGCTCTTTCCGTCTTTATAAGAAGCCTGTCTTGGAAAAGATCATTGCCATGACCCAATCCAAGGGATATGTTTTCCAGATGGAAATGATTGTCCGTGCCAGGGCTATGGGCTATAACATTGCCGAAGTCCCCATTTCTTTCGTCGATCGTCTTTACGGAGACTCCAAGTTGGGCGGTGATGAAATCGTTCAATATCTGAAGGGTGTTTGGGGCCTCTTTACCGGAATCTAATTTAACTTAATACTTGCTCTAATAATCTATTATACAGCACAATCATCAGCTTCCCTAAGTGGATTATATCTATTAATTTCTTTACTGTTTTTCCAAGAGTTCTACTTCATCTATCTTTTCCTTACTCGAGACTCGGCGAAGCCGACCCAGGGGGTTTGGGGGCTTCCCCAAGAAAATGCTTGTTAATAGCAGTGAATTCAGTGTTTATGAGAAGTGCTTATTGTTGAGCTTTTAAAGATTTCAGCTCACGAAGAATGGAACTGCTTGATTCGTACTTCATCCAGGATCTGGGGTCTTCCATTTGATCGCGGACGGCGATTGTGCCGAACTCTGGTTGTAGGCCGACGACACCCGTTTCTTGGGCATACTGCTCCCAGTGGGCTACAAGTTCTTTTAGTTTTTCCGGATATTTTTGAGAAAGATCATTGGTTTCACCGGGATCAGTAGAAAGATCATAAAGTTGCCAGACCTCTGGTCCGACGGGCTTTGCAACAAAATTGATCTTCCAGTTTCCCTTCCTCAAGGCAGCATGCCCGATCAATTCCCAGCCAGTGATATGGTCGTCATCATGAATATGTTCCCGCTGGGATCTGAGGTAGGGCGTCCAGGAAATTCCGCGCATTGGAAGTACCTCTCGGCCGTTATAGACAGCACCGGGCTTAGGAACCCCAGCATAGTCCAGGAATGTCGGCATAAGGTCCATCACTGTGGCAAATTCTGTGCAAACCGGACTCTTTGGTGGCTTGACGTCTTTGTAAATGAACGGAACTCGACATCCGCCTTCGGTTGAGTACATTTTAAACAGACGGGAAGGCGCCGTAGCTGCTTGAGCCCATAGACCACCGTACCAGACAAAGCTGTTCTTCCGTCCGATGTTTTCGAGAGAATTGTCATAGTATTTCTCAATATGTTCCAACACGCTCTCACCAACGACTGGCAATGCTTCGTATGATGCGCCCTCTGCTCCGTTATCAGACATGAAAATAACCACGGTGTTTTCGTACTCTCCCTGTTCTTTGAGTGCCTGAATGACCTTGCCAATGTTGTAATCCATTCTATCGACCATTCCTGCAAACACTTCCATTGAGCGAGCAGACTTTTTACGCTCTTCTGGGGTCATGGAATCCCATTCCGGAGAACCAGTTTTGACAAACGGATGTGGGGTAACATCGGGATCAAGCAATCCTTGTTTAACCAACCCCTGTAATCTCCTCTGTTTCAACGTCGCTGGACCTTCGTCATAGATGCCTCTATACTTTTCCACATTCTCTTCAGGTGCTTGCAATGGCCAATGGGGCGCAGAAAAGGCGAGGTAGCCAAAGAATGGCTTGTCCTTTGGTCTTTCATTGAGAAAAGATACGAACTTGTTGGCATAGTGATCAGAGGAATAGAAGTCGTCCGGTAAGGTATCGTTATCCACATATTCAGTGTTTTCAATATGCAAAGCAGCTGTAGCCGTCTCAAAGAATCTTGGAAGGTCTTCCGGCTTTTCCAACTGCGGCTCCCAGCCATAATGATTGGCACATCCGGGCAACAATGAAAATGAAGTGGTAAACCCTTTGGCATGTGGAGCATATTCAGGACGGAGTCCCAAATGCCATTTTCCCGACATGAATGTATGGTAACCAGAATCCCGAAGCACTTCTGGCAATGTTGCAACCTTGTTTGTCAAATAGCCCTCGTGACCCGGCTTTCCCTGATGGGCCGGAGAGTTTTTGGTGAATTCCACCAATTGACCCAAACCAGTGAGATGATGGTCCGTTCCACTCATAAGCATGGACCTAGTAGGAGAACAGGCAGCAGCAGTATGGAAATCGGTGAAACGGGTGCCATCCCGACTCAAAGAATCAATGTTCGGCGTCTCAATCTCACTTCCAAAGCTCCCGACATCAGAATACCCCAAATCGTCCGCAATGATAACCAAGAAGTTGGGTTTGCTCATGTTGTTCGACTCTAATTTGTCGGTTCCTTGCCGGAATAGGCTACCATTTAAGTATACGGAAATGTGCGGAGCGAGATCCGCTTATCATCGGATTCCTACGCCGACACTATCAGTCTCAGCTGATGATTTTCTTTTTCTATCCCATCCATTATATTACCTCCTTCGACTTACAAACAATTGTCATCCATTATTACGTGACGAATATGTGATGAAATTTCCTTCGTCCATCACGTAATTAACCTCCACGGTGTCGTCAAGGTACAGGTAGTTTCTGGGGATGCCACGGACCCTGGATCCGTTCCACGGAGATGTGGGATGTGTCCAATAGATATAATGGCTGTTGCCTAAACTGGGTCAGATGGTGGAGAACCGTGGTTGAAGCCGATATATGATATCGCTATCGATCAATATGCGGGGTTTTGCCGTACCACTCTGTGCGGCGCACTTGCCCAATCTCCGCATAAGATTGAGCCAACAAAAAAAAAAAAAAAAAAAAAAAAAAAAAAAAAAAAAAAAAAAAAAAAAAAAAAAAAAAAAAAAAAAAAAAAAAAAAAAAAAAAAAAAAAAACTCTCTTCATATGCTCCTAAGTTGTATATTGACTCTGAAATATTCTTATTCTTTGTTTAAAGGAAAACGAAGCACACTACTCTGCGAAGCAGAAACCGGTTTTCACTGAAGTACCGAATCGCACTAGAAAAACCAAGTTTCAAATGCGGATGCAATCCTAACCCAGAAGTGGTTTTCTGGGGACACGCCCCCAGACCCCCAGGGTTCGCTTCGCTCGAAGCTATGGGTAATAGTCTATTCTTTCTATTCGTCGGATCGCAGAGCCACGGGGGTGCAGGGGGCTGGCCCTCTGCAAACCCTAACCCAGAAGTGGTTTTCCGTGGGCACGCCCCCAGACCCCCGGGGCTCGCTTCTCAAGGTTATGGGTAGTGTTCTGTTCGTACTGTTCGTTGAAGCTTCCGCGAAACCAACCCAGGGGATCTAAGGGAGTTCTCTGAAAAAGTCGTTAAATCACGAATCACGCCTTGCAAATGGCGTAGCTGCAAAACGCGGGATATATATGTGTATTTGCGTAACCCCGCATAAGCGGATCTCGCCGCAAGTCAGTGCGGACTTTAAATCCGCATGCGGGGGGGATCGACGCTGTTAACACAACTCCTAGCTGGTAGAGATAATGGTTCTATATAAGGAGCACAGTGGTTCGCATGCTATGGGTCTAACATCTTGTGTCATTTCCAGATGAGTGGACTTGGTTTGGAAAAGTGGGTGATATGGCGGCAGCGTCATCTTTTGACGCCAAAGCTGGTGTTTGTCGCTCTGTATATCTCTCTGACATCTCTGAACTTTGGATATGACACGTCGTTGTTTAGTTCTGTTCAGGGTATGCAACCGTTTGCTAAAGAATTTGGTGAATTTGATCCAGAGTCAGAAATTTACGTGTTGCCCTCTTACCTAAGTTCGATAATGAATTCGACTCCATTTCTTGGAAAGTTAATTGGAACCCTGATTTCTGGTCCCCTTATGGAAAGATATGGGAGAAAGGTTGCTGTGCTCGCAGTTGCGTTGGTTTCAATAGTAGGGGTGATTTTACAATGTGCCAGTTTTCATGTCGAGCAATATACCATTGGACGAATCTTATGTTATCTCGCTACAGGTATCACTATATCTGTTGTTCCAACCTATCAGGCTGAATCCACACCGGCTGAGCTGAGGGGCGCATTTGTTGCTACCTTGCAATTCTGGATTGGGGTTGGACAGCTTATTGCGGCAGTGATAACCAATGCTACATATAGTATGCCTGGGAGGGAGAGCTGGCTGATACCAACTGGGGTCCAATTTGTTGTACCGGTTGTCCTGATACTAGGATACCCATTTGTCCCAGAGTCTCCGCGTTGGCTGCTTTGGAAGGATAGGAGAGAAGAAGCTTATCGATCACTGAAAGATCTACGACCGAAGAAGACAACAGAAGAATCACTTAACGTTGAAATCGACCTAATTGCTATTGCTGACAGTATGCAGCAAAAGGGCACATGGCGATCCCTCTTCCAAGGTTCAAACTTACGAAGAACCATTATCGCAATTGGGTCGATGTTTTCTCAACAGATCACTGGTCAAGCTTTTGTCAACCAATACCAGGTTGTGTTTTTACAAACCCAGGGAATCACATCTCCCTCACCGTTTATGTTTAACATTATTAACACTGCGACAAACTTTGTTTCGTCGATCGCGGTCATTCTAATTATCGACTCGTTTGGACGAAGGCCAATATTAACAGTTGGATCTTTCTTCATATCCTTGTGGCTTTTTGTTCTTGGAGCTTTAGGAAGTGTAAGCGACCATCAGGAGCTCAACAAAAGCCAAAAGAACGGAATCATTGCATGTCTCTTGCTTTTCAACAAATCCTATTACCTGTCCTGGGCGCCCCTAGCCTACGTGATCATGGGTGAAGTGTCCACTAATCACTTGCGAGAAAAAACAACTCTTCTTGCAACTTCAATCTCAGTCGTTACTACCTTTGTGACATCCTTCACTGTCCCCTATCTTGTTAATGCACCCTATGCCCATCTAGGAGCAAAGGTTGGTTATGTCTACGGATCTATTTCCGTATGCACCTTATTCTTTGCTATATTTTATGTTCCCGAGCTTAAAAACCGCTCGCTCGAAGAACTCGACGAAATGTTTGATGCAAAACTCTCCGTTTTCCAGTTCAGAAAGTATCAATCACATGGAATTGGAAAGCAAATCCAAGAAGCAGAGCGAGGGTCCGTAAAAGGTGTCGCCACATCGATCTATGCTCAAGAAATTGAATCAAGTAGAGTATAATTTACTGCATTCCTGAACGACCGATTAAGCGTTTATTCTTGGAGGGCAAGTCGTCCCCCAACGCCCAGGCCGGCCTTGCTGATTTTCGTGGCTCTTCAAGGCTTCAACGAATAAACCATTTCCCATAGCTTCGAGCGAGCCCTGGGGCCTGGGAGCCTGTACCCAGAAAATCAACTTCTGGGTTAGGTTTGCAGAGGGCCAGCCCCCTGCACCCCCATGGCTCTGCGAGGATTCATCGAATGGAAAGTATAGAACACTACCCATATGTGATAAATGGTTGTTTACGCGTAACAGGTGTAAATATTTTCTGGATCGAAACCTGTTCTCAAGCTAACTGACCTCTGGGTCGACTGTTCTTTCCGAGCTTTGAGATTTCCGTTTTAACCTTCTGCGAGGCAAAACAATACTTTTTGGCTTTTTTTTTTTTTTTTTTTTTTTTTTTTTTTTTTTTTTTTTTTTTTTTTTTTTTTTTTTTTTTTTTTTTTTTTTTTTTTTTTTTTTTTTTTTTTTTTTTTTTTTTTTTTTTTTTTTTTTTTTGGAAAAAGAAGGAATCATCTACATCAAACGCTCATAACTATGACTCCAAGTCAGTTGATATATTTCTAGAGTTGAAGAACAATTCAATTTGTAAGAATAAATTTCAAATGGGTTAGGGTTTTACCGAAACGTCGGAACGCCGACGGCGGAGTTTTAATGAAGTGGTGACGAACGCGTTGAAATTCACGAGACTTATAAATTAGATAATAATGGCGTTGGGAAGGGACGTTTCAGCTGTGCAGGCCCTTGGAAAGGATGTATATGACAAGCTGAAGGCGGTAGGTTTCTATGATGGATGTGGTTGGTACAGAATGCTGATTAAGATGTTTAGTCGAAAGTTTTGATGGTAGGAGCTGGAGGAATTGGATGTGAACTGTTGAAGAATTTGGTGCTACTCGGTATTCCAGAAATCCATATCATTGATTTGGACACGATTGACCTGAGTAATTTGAATAGACAGTTCCTTTTTGGTCGTGAACACATAAAGAAGGCCAAAGCAATGGTGGCTAAGGAAACTGCATCAAAGTTCAATCCAAATGTGAACATTGTGGCTCATCATGATAATATCATGGCTGAAAAGTACAATGTTGAGTGGTTTAAAGGATTTGATATTGTCTACAACGCTTTGGATAATCTCGAGGCTCGTCGTCATGTCAATCGTATCTGTTTAGCGGCAAAAGTTCCCTTGATTGAGTCTGGTACTGCAGGGTTTAATGGTCAGGTTCAGGTCATTGTTGCTGGAAAGACTGAGTGTTATGACTGTAATCCAAAGCCCACCACTAAATCATTCCCCGTTTGTACAATTCGAAGTACCCCATCTCAGCCAATTCATTGTATTGTGTGGGCAAAGAGTTACCTCTTTTCTCAGCTGTTTGAGGCCGAGGAGGAAGCTGCGCCCTTAGAAAATACTGATGAGGCTGAAAATGCAGAGGAAAGGGAAAATATGCAACGGGAAGCTAATGAGCTTCGGGAATTGCGAGACGGACTGTTGAATGATGAGCAGGTGGGCAAAAAATTGGTAAACAAGGTGTTCAAGACAGATGTTGATAGATTGCTCTCGATGGAGTCTATGTGGAAAAGCCGAAAGGCGCCGACTCCAATCGAATACAATGACGAGTTACAAAAGAAAATGGACGAGTTGACTGCCAGCTCTGTCTTGACTCAGGACCAAAAAGTGTGGTGTCTGGAAGAAAACTTGGTCGTGTTGCAGGACAGCTTGAGAAGACTTGTCACAAGACTGAAGGAATCCTCGGAAAAGAACCCAATCATCTCTTTCGATAAAGATGATGAAGACACTCTAGATTTCGTCGTTGCAGCTGCCAACATTCGTTCATTGGTCTTCTCTATTGAAACTAAATCCAAGTTTGAAGTGAAGCAGATTGCCGGTAACATTATTCCTGCAATTGCCACCACTAACGCTATTATTGCTGGAGTATGTGTTCTACAATCCCTTAAATTATTGCAAAATCGCCTGGAGGATGCGAGAATGGTTTTCCTTTCTCGTCAACCGGAACGAGTCTTTTCAACTGAAAAGCTGCAACCACCAAACCCCCAATGCGTGGTTTCCGGTATTGCCCGAGTGACGCTCAAAGTTGATCCTACCAAATTCACAGTTGGCCAACTGGTAAAGTCAGCTCTCGAAAAAGACCTGAAGTATTCCGAGGAGCTAAGTGTCGTCACACACAGTTTAATTTATGATCCTGACTTTGACGATAACCTGGATAAGCCACTCTCTGACTTCCACATCAAAAATGGTTCCTTCATCACTGTGGTTGATGAAGATGAAGAAACAAATCGAGTCAACCTTGAACTATACGTACAAGCTGATCCCGAAGTCAAAGATTACGAGCTAATCGACCCACCAGAATCTTTCCCAACCAAACCAAAGAAACCAGAGGAACCAGAAGAAGATGACGACGCCTCCTCTCCTGAAGAAGTGGTCGAAGAACCGCCTACTTCTGCCCAAAAGCGTAAGCTCGAAGAAGCAAACGAATCTGTTGGTAAGCGTCCAAAACTCGATGAAGACACAGAAGAAGACGGAGGAATCGTTATCATAGACGGAAGCGATAACGATGATGCAGGTATAGTCGAGATCGAGGATTAACCTAGTCTATAAAAAACAAAACAACCTTATTTATACTCTCACCTCTTTCACCAAATCAACTAAAGCCATTGAGCGAGGAGTCTTCTGAAACTCCACCCCCAGGGTCCGCGTCACGATAAGCGCATTTCTGGGGGAAAGGGTCGGCTTCACCGAGGTAGAGGAGAAGACCAATGTCGATCAGTACAAGCTGTGCGTCAATTGTATTTGGGCTATATACATCCAATCATATATTGAATACGGGGCCACAGTTTGGAAGTTCAGGGTATCTGGTACTGACATTGAATCACTATAATTGCAAAGTGTCCAAAAAATTAAATTTAGCTTTACGGGGAATACTCGGAGCGGTAAAAACGACACCTATCCAAGCAATGCACGTGGTAGCAGGTATCATGCCAATACGGTACCGGCTAGAAGTGCCACATGACCGCGTGTCGGCCTATTTCTGGGGGCACGACCCAAACAGAGCTACGGGGGCGGGCTGACCCCAGGAATGCAATGTTAATTAGATAATTATCAATATTCCTGAATTAAAGAAGCCAGGAGCCTCCCTGGGCTCGCTTCGCCTCAGGTTATGGGTAATGTGCTTTCTTTCCATTCGTTGAAGCCTTGCAGAGCCATGGGGATGCAGAGCTGGTCCCCTGCAAACTGCTATATGCTCATTGGTGGTGAAATAATTTCATTATGCATGTTTTTGATTTTCTATCTCATAATTATTAGTTCACGCCGTGTAAAAGCAAGAACGCCATTATACGTAGCGCCTCTGAAACCTAGGCTGTATAAAATGCCTCGGAACGTCGGAAAGACACAGACGACCAGGCTCTATATTTTTAGCTTGGGCCACAAGGTCAATCGCTTGATTGAACGGTATCGTGTCAACTTGCTGACCGACTCCAGACTTATAGGCAAAGTACGCAATTCCAATTGCGCTGAGATGACTGGGCCTTACACGCCCCCACTCACGCCCTGCTTGAACAGAGACTCCCAGAACGGCTCATCCAATGCAATGGACGAGCCAGGATTTCTCCCGCCTTCAAAGCCAATCAACGAACTGGTCCTGAGCAATATGTTCCTAACACCGCCAACATAACCAGCCATCCCGGAGCGGAAGTTAATTTCTACCGTGTCTGGTTCTGCTAAGCGGAGCAATCGCTCACATTCAACTTCCGCCAACTCCTCATATGCGTTCGGCAGAGTTTCTGGAGTTTGCGGTTGGTCGTTGACAGCTGCGTTTATTATATGGCGTCCTAAATTAGTTGGGGCTGCACCATTGGCATTTTGAAATTCCGCCAGCTCTGTGAACGCATTTATGAGCCATGACCGACGAAACCTCGTCCCACGAATAGCCCGACGTCTTGTTGGCGCAGGAAGTGAACGAAAGTCGGTTCTTTTCAGGAAATAACAAACTTAACACCATTTTAAGTCTCGCAAGGCCGTCCTTTTGGTTCTTTTCGGGAAAACAACAATACTATCTACTATCTTCCGTCTAGTGGGTTGCTGTGAAAATTTCTTGGGGCATCCCCAAACCCCTTGGGTCGGCTTCGCCGAACTTTGGCTATAAGATAGCTCGAAACTATCCCACATATTATCCAGCAATGTTCCAAGAGGGCACAAGAACCAAGAAAAACTAAAGAAGGTGTCCTTTGAATACCAAGGAAGGCCTCCAAGCAATGGCGGAATTTATCACGACTGACACGAAGTGCGCCAAATCTAGTAACAGGCAGTTTGAAGCAAAGCAGGCTACGTCACAGCAGGCGATTCTTCTGAATTCGGGTCTAACTGAGTCGCTAAAGCGGAGATGATGAGTGAAAGCAAAGAGACAAACAAGTGCAAAAGCACACGAAATGGAAAGAACAATTAGAAATAATTTTATGTATTGGAACAAGAACTGGCATGGTCTTCGTGGGTGCGCCTGGTGACGCTATAATAAGCTGCTTAAATGTCACAAAAGGCCCAATTAAGCTTATACAAAGCATATCATGCCTTTTTCTTTCTCTTCTATGAGGCCTCGCAAGGCCACGGCGATGCAGGGGCCAGCCTCCTGCAAAATCCTAACCCAGAACCAGTTTCTGGAGGGGGCCAAGACCCTGGGCCGGCTTCGTCAAGGTTTGGGATGTTAAGATATAGGCTAAGTGGCTTTCCAATACAGCCATCTGTTATTTGGTGCTAATGCTTCATTGATTAGGCCCAGGCACTAATTGTGAGAGAAGTTAGCAGTCGCCTCGTGCTGACATAATTATGTGTAGACATCAGACTGTGGAAACACTCACATCATCATTAGGCTGTGTCGTAGCGCGGTCTTCTGGAGAAGACACCAGTGCAACAGCAGAAGTAAGGTAGTAGCAGTGGAAGAAACTAGGTTTCTACAGTACAACTTATCATTTCAGCACACCCGATTCACTGTCAGTCTTCGTCTTCATTTCAGTCTGACCTTGCTTCACGACTTAGTTCAGGTGCTTTATCTTTGTCTAATATCTGCACTGTAAAACGCAAGCTAACGCCGTTGTTACAGACTATTTTAGTCTTATTTACAATATTACTATCACTTAGTTTCTCACCACGCTATCGGAGTTGGCTTAATCACTTATAAGTCAAAATGGGAAAAAACTGATCTTCTGCGAAGCATGGCGACGCTTTTTGCTTCTTTTTCTGGAGAAAGAAGAAAATTGCAGAGACTCAGGTGTCTTGGGCTTTTAGGGAGTTGTAGTAGGATACGGAGTCAAGTTTCTTCTTCGGGTTTTCAACAAGGAAGGTGTTTGTACTTAGAACAATTTATTTTGTTTTCTTTTCGACATCTACAGATGGGGAGGTTGTGTTTATAGTTCCCACGATGATTGCGATTATCCAAGTAGGCAGCCAGATGCTGGCGACGACGCCCCAAGTCCAGACCTGCAGAGCGCGCCAGCCCCAGAGGAGGCCTGAGACAGCTTCAGAGTACGCAGTGAAGAAGTCAATGGCCTCATTGGAATGGTACCATTTGTATGCAGCCCAGAGGAGGATGGCTGTGAAGGGTGAGCTTAGGCGCCAGAGCCATGCTGTCTTGCGGCTGTATCCGACCCAGGCCACTGGCACTGTCAACAATCCCACGACTAACGCCAAAGCAAAGTTGACTGTGGCTAGGGTTGTGAGGAAAAGGCCATGCAGAATGAGCGACAAAGATTGTAGGTTGTATACAAACACTCCGTTGGGAGTTGCACTGGTCTTTATGAATCGAGACGCCACAGCAGGGGTCACGTGAGTGGCGACTGTGGCGAACAGCATAGCATAAACCGCGAGTTCAGTTGGAAGCCACAACATAACCCAGCCAAAGAAGGCACAGACAGAAAATACAGCCGTCGCAAGAGCAACTGGGCGGATCAGCTCGCGATTCGATCCACCGCCACCAATAGCCATCGCATAAATAGCCATGACCGTGAACGAGTTGGTCACCAACATTGCGGCTGGTAGGTAAGTTCCAATTGAAACAAACCGCTTGGGGCCTAGCAGGAAGTAGAAAAAGAAGGATTGGTGAAAGTGCTCCAACAGATTGTTGACTGAACGGAACACACTCTCTGCCACACGACCAAAAGTTGTGATATCTGCGGGACCGTGAATTCCGTGCGCTCTTAGAGTAATGGTGTCAATTCGCCAGCCACTGAAATGCTCGCCACCAGGCCCCAGTCCATTAATTCCAGCAAATAGCTGATGCGCTATACCCCGTAATAGAGTCTTTGCCCTGACCCAATAGGTCCCCTGATTGTTGTGCTCATGAACATCCTGGATCACCATTCGCAGACCTTCATGCCCGGCAACTATGGACGCCGTGTTAATCAGGTCCAGGTTGGGTAATTGGCCATTCAACCCGTCATAATAAACTTCAATGATGTCAAAATAGTCCTCCTTTCGCGGATAATCCAGAACAAGCGCAGCCTCAATGGCGCCCGCAGTGTTGTCCAGCGACGTGTGATACGCTTCAACCCACTGTCGAATCGCCAATTGCGAATCAGACGTAACTACAAATATAATGTTCTTAGACCAAACCGACCATTTTTTCAAATATCGAGCTAAAGCCGCACATAGGGCAACTCCACCATCGTTATAGTGCGCATCCTTATTAAACCACGGAGCGACCAACACCATGGCCTCTGTATTATCGCCACGAGGAGCATGCAAAATGCCATATACATTAGTTCCATTCTTCACCTCATCCCCATGCTTCACCTCCCACTTGTGAAAGCCGGTCTTCAACCCAATATCTTCAAACCACTGATGAAGCACTCCAGCCCGATACTCCTCATCCTGGTCCTCTAATCTATGTACCTCCTCGCGATACCCTCTGACCATGTGCCACTCCGTCTCCCGGAAATACGTATGAGCCTGGCCTGGCAGTAGCGCATTCTCTGAAATATACGTGTTGCGAAATTGCCCCTCAATCGGCAGTATCAGCAACCACAAAACTCCAGCAATCGCCGCCAACAATGACATCCACGGAAGCCCACCGACAGCCTTCTTCCACAAACCATATTTACTGGCCTGTCGTTGTAGGTTCTCAAACAACCCCATCCCGATACTCTCTCACCAGCCTAGACTCACTTCCCATCACCACCACACACCTCAACATCTAAAATGCGCGCAAAACGCGCTTCACCAGATTGAAGTCAGATCGCACGGCTGTTTTCTGGGGGCACGCCCCCAGACCCCCTGGGTCGGCTTCGCCGACGGTTGGGTAGTGTTCCATTTGTTGTATTTGGATGAATTTATTCAGCAGAGCCATGTTTGCAGAGCCTCTTTGCAACTTGACGTCAAAAGCTAGCGTATTTTCATATTTCGTAAAAGTAATGTATTAGTGGATCTATTGATTCTTGAGGTCAACAATCAACAGTTGTCCTTGTGCTTGTTCAAATGAAGAAGATATTCGGACTTTTTTATCTTGAACTTAACTTTGAGCTTCATTTAAAGTTAACTTTGGGCCGCGCAATCTATTGAGATCATAATAACAGTGGTCCATATGGTGAAGGAACTGGCTTAAATGGAAAACAATATGTTAGTGGCTCTATTGATTTTGGACACAACACTCACCCTTTTCTTTCTTCTTGTTCAAAGAAGCAAAATATCCGGCCCTGTTAATCTTGTATTTACTTATGTTGAACTTCCTTTAAGTTAAATTTGAGATGCGCAGGCTATCGAGATCACAGCAGGGGTTCGGGTCTACAAACCTTCTACGAAGCAGAACTAACGCTTTTGCTTCTTTTCTGGAAAAGAAGAGAACTTCTTAGTGTAGAGGTTTTCTTAGGGTGTGTTAGGTTTGCAGGGGGCCAGCCCCCTGCATCCCCGTGGCTCTGCGAGGCATCAAAGAATAGTAAGAAATGAAGGCTACCCATAATCTCGAGCGAAGCGAGCCCTGGGGTTCTGGGGGCGTGGTTAGGTTTGCAGGGGGCCACTATAAATACCGATAACCCATATACTTCTGCGAAGCAGAACAACGCTTTTTGCTTATTCTTCTGGAAAAAGAAGAATATGCCAAAAAAAGACCAACACAACAGTAGTTCTAAGTTCATGACAAGTTATTGGTGTTAATACATAAACTAAAAGGTAGAACCAGCTAGGAGGGAAGCTGCGTTGCGAGCGTCCATTGCGGTTTCTTCTGAATCGTCGAATTCATTGTCATCATCCTCGTTGTCTTTTGGTTGACTATCGGGGAGCTTTGCAGCAACTTCATTAAAGCCCTGTGCGCGTTTACTGCCTCTGTCACCACTCCAGCTATCGCCTGACAGACCCTGTGACTGGGCAATAGCTGAACGGCGGCTGGCAGGGGTAGCTTCTCGTCCCAGCCTGCTCAAGCCACCGTTGGCATCTACCGCCCGCACGTCGACTCGAATTGCCTCCCACGTGCTCAATGCGCGTCGTTCAGAGTCAATTGCTCGCACAACATACTCGCCAATGGCGTTTCTAACGTCCTGTTCAAAGTGCTCAAGCAGATTCGGCTTTTCGAGCAGCATGTTGTCGCTTACACGGCGAACCTTGTTTGTAAGTTGTTCCTCCGTGCGGCTGGCATCTTCTAACGCCGCAATTGCCTCGTCCACTTTGAGGGGACTGATGTTAGTTGAGCCCTTGACCCGAGTGGCGGTCTGGTGGCGCGCCTTTGTGGTTGATTGGGCTTTAATGAGCTCACGCATTAGTAAATGACGGTTTGTCAAGGCTTCCTTAGCCACATATGCATCTTTTGCCACAGAAGATACCCCGTCGCCCAACGAGGCGGCCTCTGATGTGGCCTTGACGGCCTCCAGATCACCTAGCGCCATGAACACCTTGCCGAGTTTGCGCCACATGTTAACCATGCCCGTATGGTCTTCTAGGTTGGCAGAATTGCCTACCTTGTGGCCAAAATCGGTCAAACTGAGGCCTAAAGAACGCCTATGCTTAGTCACCTTCTCCAGCTTGGCATTGATATCCAAACTAGCCAAATAGGTCGACTTGACCAATGGTCTAAAGTCTCTCAACTCCTCGACTTCATCTGGAGGTGGCTGCAATTGCTTCATGGCCTTTCGTGTAAGCCCCGTTGCAGGGGGTCGCTTGTTCGTCACAGGAGTGTACCCAAAGTCACCCTCAATGAAATGAATAAACTCCTCGTCACGTGCGAGAATAGGATTACCCGACACTCTGTCCAACCATCTTTGCATGCGGGTCTTGACCTTGACCTCATCCTCTTCAGTGCCTGCACCAGCCGACGAGGCCGCCGGTGGCAATGAAGGGACAAAGCATTCCGGGTTGTTCCCGTTCAAGTGGTCAAAGAACTTGACAAACTCGTTGTATGTACGTCTAATATCACGGAAAGTCGTGGTTCGAAACCTCGGCAAGGTGGTGTACGCATCAAACCGGATAATCGGGTCCTTCTTGCCATGTCTTTCCAACGCAGTCACCTTTGTGATCAGCTTGTATTTCTTCGGCTTGCTCGGTGCATTCTCAATCGATTGCCCAATAGGCTTATTATCCTCCTCATCCTCTTCCTCCTCCGCACCTCCATGCTGTTGTGGCTCTTCCTCCTGGCGCAATGCCTCCTGCTGTTGCTGGCTTGGCTGTTCAAACGAATCGTGTGTCACGGGAGACGACGTCTCACTAGCAAACGGATTGGCCTCCGGATCGTAAGGCACCGCAGACGTCATCTTATCGTTGCTAGCTGTCCAGTAGCTGGGGTATCGTAGACAAGTCCCTTCTCCCAACATTTACTAGTCGGAACCCCGACCAACCAACAATCACCCCCCAGACCCCCTCGCGGATTATGTTTTTGACTCCAGTTAGGTTTTTCTCTTAAACAAGGCAACTTGAATGGCCTATGTGCCTCTTCCTCATAAAGCAGTTAACAACACAGTTTCAGCTACTCAGAAAGCCCTTTGCAAAACCTAACCCAGTTGTGTTTTCTGGGGGCACGCCCCCAGACCCCCAGGGCTCGCTTCGCTCGAGGCTATGGGTAGTGTTCAGTTCTTTCTATTCGTTGTAGCCTCGCAGAGCCACGGGGGTGCAGGGGGCTGGCCCCCTGCGAAACCTAACCTAGTCTTGTTTTCTGGGGGCACGCCCCCAGACCCCCAGGGTCGGCTTCGCCGAGTAATGGGTTGATTCCTCGTTCAACGAATCGGAAACTTGAAGCCACGCAGGGCTAATGTTTTTTGGGCAAATGATATTAATCTCTGGAAAGAAGAAACTAAAATACGTGTCGATCTACAAGAGACGGTGCATCTCGGCTACAAACGAAACGCAAATGCTTTGAAAGAATGTATTGTTGAAATAAATAAATAAATAGGGAATGCAGAAGTGAAAAATGAAAAATTAGTAATGAAGAAAATGTAGAAAGATAAATAGAGAAAAAAAATTGAAATGCAGCTCGAAGAGAATTTGTGAAAAAGAAGGAAAAAGTTAAGAAAAGAAGGTGGTGGAAAAGATGCTGAAGCAGATAAAATGAAACGAATGAAACCAAAGAAACGAAATGCAATGAGAAGAAGAAATGTAAGTAAAGAGAAGAAACAAAGCAGAAGTGGAAGTATAAGTGGAAGTAGAGGCAGAAGTAAAAGTGAAAGTAGAACTGAGAGTGGAAGTGGAAATAGAAGCGATAGGAGAAGTGGAAGTAGAAGTGATAGCGGAAGCGAAAGTGGAATCAAGAGTGTAAGAAGTACATGGTAATAATGCAGAAGTGGTAGCTGTAACCAAAGAAATGTCTAGGCTTGTCGAAGTAGAGGACAGTCAAGTTCAGCAGGTGTCACATCAAAAATAAGAAACAGCTGTACCGAACCGTAAGGGTTGTCATATAGAAGGGTTATTTAGAGAGACCCTTAAGCATGAAACCTGGTCCCTTCGGCCTAGACTTTGGCGCTCCGATTGAAGCTGTTGGCTTCAAAATTAATCAGCTTCCCGGGTGATAGGAAGCTAAAGAGATTAATCAGCTTCCCAGGTGGTGGGAAGCTAAAGAGATAAGGCGGAAAAAGACCTCTATTTATATTTTTTTTCGCGTGAGGATTAGCATTCGGTGTGGCTACAAGTAAACAAATATGATGACTAAGCAGAAAAAGCTCCAACCACCAACTGCCCCAAAATAGTGCCACAAACATACTACCCCACTCCCTACTGTTTTCCATGCAAATACAGTGGAAACTTCTTTATTATTCCACCTGTTATTAAGATCTACCTCAGGTATCAATAGGCCAGGAGATACCTTATTGGCGTCCACTCAAGCCTCAATTCGCAGAAATTTGTGTAACACAACCACATTTCCAGAAAAAGCTAATCAAATCTCTGCAAAACTAACCCACAATTGGATTATCTGGGGCACGCCCCAGACCCCTCAGGGCTCGCTTCGCTCGATGTTATGGGTAGTGGTCTATTTTTTTGTTCTATTCGTTGAAGCCTCGCAAAGCCACGGGAGTAGCCCCTGGAAACCTAACGCACTAGTGGTTTTTCTTTTGAATCCTATCACTATAGCTCTATAAATTAAGCTACATTGAATAGCAGCAGCCTCCAAAAAGGAAAGAACCTTCGTTCAACTCCACAGAAGGTCATCCCATCCCCGACTCTCGGCGAAGCCGACCCAGGGGGTCTGGGGGCGTGCCCCCAGAACAAACCTAATTTTAGGCTTCTTTTAGCCCAACTAATACCCAGCCGGAAGACGTTGGCCTTCCGCGAAGACTGACAACGATTTTTGCTTCTTTTTCCGGAAAGTAGAGCCTGTGTAGTCAATTAGTTCAGTTTTGTGGTTTACCGATGTATATAAATCCAGGGGGTGGTGTGTGGTGTTTCGGAACGGACCGGACCGACATTTTTAACGTGCGAGGATGTGTCGTCAGAGCCTGTCGAAGCCGAAACGAACATTAAAATGAGTGGGGTACGAATGACGCTGAACCCGCTAAAGGCGGGAGATGTGATTGTAAAAGGGATTATATTTGATATGGATGGCACTCTTTGTCAGCCTCAGACGTGGATGTTTGGTAAGAGGCCAGTTGTATGTTTGGGATCATGAGTCTTCTAACTAGGTTAGGCCAAATGAGAGAGGCTTTGGGAATTGATAAATCTGTCGATATTCTCGATCATGTTCATTCTCTTCCTGAAAAAGACCAAGAGGAGGCGCATCAAAAGCTCCAAGCAATTGAACGAAAGGCAATGGTCGAAATGCAGCCCAGGCAGGGCTTGACCGAACTAATGGATGTAAGTTGAACGTCTACACCTTTTGAGGACTACGCTAACGTCTACAGTTTGTGAAAGCAAAGGGATTGCCTAAAGCAATCTGTACACGAAACTTTCCTATTCCCGTCAATCATCTCCTTACACAGTTCCTCCCGAACCACGAGTTCTCCCCTATCATCACTAGAGAATTCACTCCGCCAAAGCCGCATCCAGCAGGTATCCTCGAAATCGCAAAATCCTGGGACATCCCTCCTCAAAACCTCGTTATGGTAGGCGATTCAGTAGACGACATGATATCTGGTCATCGCGCAGGTGCGGCTACTGTTCTCATTAAGAGCGAGGTTAACTCTCATCTCAACCATGTCCCAGAAACTGATTATGTAATCTCTCGACTAGACGACCTCATCCATGTACTAGAATCCGGTTTTGACGCAAAGCCAAAGTCAACTCATTAGATGCATACAGTAAGTACGCTTAAAGTCTTACCCATTGAGTTCATATCGACGTGCAAACCACCCTATGTTCTTGTCGAAAAGCGAAGCAAATGTTGGGGGCTAGCCCCCAATCCCCCGTGGTTCCGCTTCGAATGGGTTGGTAAACCTAGAATGTTCTGCGAAGCAAAACTAACGCTTTTTGCTTCTCCTACTGGAAGCAGAGTTTTGGCGGCTAGCCCCCAAACCCCCGTAGTTCCGATTCGCGGAAAGGTTGATAAGCCCATATCCTTTTGTGAAGCAGAACTAACGCCTTTTGCCTCTTTTTCTGGAAGCAAAACTTTGGGGGCCAGCCCCCAAACCCCCGTGGTTCCGCCTCGCGGGAGGGTTGGTTAGCCCATATCCTTCTGCGAAGCAGAACTAACGCTTTTTGCTTCTTTTTCTGGAAAAAGAAGAACCCTACACCGGGCTTAAAGTACAAACCCGGAAGGGCCATCTCTCAGTGGTTTCTATATACAGCCGGGGTTGGTATTAAAAAGTTCAAATAGCGTTCTTCTGCATAGCGGTCGGGATTTGGGGGCTTGCCCTAAGACGCCAAGACTGTGTATGTAGAGACCATGTTGATTAGTTCGTGGGTGGAATATACAGTTATCTGACAATGTATTCACCGATGCGAGTTGTGTAGCGAACACCTTTATAAGGTTTGACGCCTTCGCCCAAACCTCGGGAGCCGACGATTTTCAAGGAGCTGACTTTAGTTCCACTAGGCACTTGACCCGTAACTGTATACGTCAAGCTTAGGTTTCGTGGAAATTCAATCTGCTCAACATCGTCATCACATTGCAGTGTTCCTCTGAGAGTAGCATTCCAGCCCAAAGGTGTTTTACCTGGGAAGTGCCATTCGCCAGTACCGCTGTCATTGAGATGAAAGTCGCCACCTGTGACTCGCATGTTTTTGACTGATCGAACAGTAGAACCGTCACACACCACATTAATTGATAGGCCCTCAATATGCTTGACATCGCGAGAGACCATTGTCCAGACCCGGGCCTCAAATTCGTCCTTATTGGGCCCCAATCCAGTTCGTAGATCCGCCTGAACGAGGCCTGGATCGGTGTTTTCAAGGGTATATGATGCTAATAAACTCTTTCCATCAGGCGGTATAAATGATAGCATTCCTGGGTTGT
Organism: Blastobotrys ciferrii; assembly: GCA_030573635.1. Taxonomy (NCBI): domain Eukaryota; kingdom Fungi; phylum Ascomycota; class Dipodascomycetes; order Dipodascales; family Trichomonascaceae; genus Blastobotrys; species Blastobotrys ciferrii. The sequence goes on along the minus strand of JAJMDO010000057.1, from coordinate 29,285 downwards.
TCTCCCATTTCTTCAGATCGACGCATTGATGAAAAGATGGAAATTCCAACTTTTGCTTTGTATCTATGGTCAATTGGATGTCAGGAATCCCTGATAGATGAGACGTGATGAATACAGTACCCTCAACGCGACACAGCAGAGGCTTTGAACCCGAATCAATGCGGTGTGAGGATGTACTGTAAAATGCAGAGCTCGACGACGGAATCGCACCTCTAGTCACTCGACGCGATGGAGCAACAATCACATATAATGTCTCCACAATATCGACAAATAACTCATTGTTCGTATGACGTACAGTTGCCCTCCGCCAGGGAACTGTCGGCAGTTTGGACTGGCCAGGCTTTGGTCCACTGGATAACAACCTGCTGAACAACCCTCCATGTGGTACAAGATCTCTAATTGGATCAGGCTCGGTCTCATAGGGATACCCATCATCCAACATCTCGTTCAAAATCAATGTCACAGTCTCCAACCCATTCTCCAGCTTCATGGGCAACAACGGAGTCGAAAAATACACTTCCAACACCTCCACAAACCGATTGATAAACTCAAACGGCATTAATGATGACACATTAGAACTTGTTGGAACGAGGAAAATCATATTCCCATGTTTTTGATGAAACAACAGTCTCGACGATGATATCTCTTCTATGTTACTCTTTGCACTCGTCCCCACAGTCATCGGTGAATTCAGTTCCGGATCTATCACCAACGGGATCAAAGATTGAAGCTTTGGAGGCGATGAGCTCACCCGATAATCAACTATCGTATGCCCATTGATATCTATAACATAGACCGCCTCAATCGCCGTCATTTATGATGTGTTGTGGTGGTGTTGGGAACCTGGGAACCTTCCCGAGAAAACAAAAAGGCTCACAACCACCACAGACCAACAGCCTTTTGAATCAACTAGCTATAGGATTGGTAATATATTCTTCTTTTCTAGAAAAGAAGTGAGCTATACGGCTAGTGGTTTTCTGGGGGCACGCCCCCAGACCCCCTGGGTCGGCTTCGCCGAGGTTTGGATATGAAACGTTATTCTGCGAAGCAGAACAACGCTTTTTGCTTCTTTTTCTGGAAAAAGAACCGAACTAGACGACTGGTGGTTTTTCTGCGTGTTGGTTCGGTTGTGAAGCAGAACTAACGAAAAGTTGTTGATTGTGTAGTGTAAAGCGTTTATTATATCATTAAAAGATTCCCAATTAGTAGTAAAATTTACAATAACGTTATGCGACTTGAGTCAATAGATCGAATGATCCAGTTCCTACATTAGCAGGTTTGCCGGTAACGATTCGAGCACTTGGTGTCTGTAGGTCGTCACTGTCACCATCTAGAACGGCCTTTGTGAGGAACTGGCAGGTAGTTTCGAAACTCATCTTCATGAACGGCGAAGTGGACGAGTCGATACCTTGCCGGTTGTATGCCAGATAAGAGCCTTGTCGCGTCATGTTGTCGGCAATCAAGTCCAAATGTCGGAGGTTAACTGCAATGGCATAGGTTTCGAAAACTCTGTTGATTTCACGAACAATGGTGTTTCTTGCCGCTTCGACACCATAAGTCTTGAGCACCGCAGTAACATCGTTAGCAGTGATACCGTTGACGTCAATGTAGAGGTCCTCTTCCCACATGGCCCTGAAATTGACACCTTCAGTGACCAAAACACGCTGCCCCTTTTCTGGGGCGGGTCGCAAACATCGTCCAATGTTTGGAATTTCTCGGACAACGAATTTGCGACACAGGCTCTCAATAATGTTCACCATCAGCAATTTTTTGGTCTCGGCAGGGAACTCTAGTTCAAATTCGCACCATTCACCATTCTCATCATCGAAGTTGTACTTCTTGACAGTTCTGTGCGCCCCTACGACCTCTTGTTGTCGTTCTTTGGCCTTTCCAGTCAACTGTTGCGCCTTTGGTGCGTCCTCCATCTCCTCGTCAGAATCAGACTCGGAATCAGAGGTGTCAGACTCAGAGCCCTCCTCGTCAGACGACTTTTGTGCTTTCTCCATAGCCTCAAGTTCCTCTTCATCAGGATTGTCATATGACACAGCTTGCTTTGTCTTGGCCTTCATCTTCTCATCGGTTGCATCTCCATCATCATTATCAGAGTCATCATTGTCCTCCTTGTTCTCATTAATGCTGTCTTTGGCACCCAGCTCTGTCTGGCTACTTGGAACTGCTTGGCCCACCTTTGGAGCACCAGACGCTTGTTTCTTTTGCTTTCTAATCTCCTTGACGACAATGTCCTCAAGTTTGGCTAGGAACTTGTGGGAAATTGACTTTTCCAGTTCATTCTGGGTGAGATCATATTCATTCTCATACTCTTCCCGAGTATAGAATTGCAATCTAATGGTGTATGATCTGGAACTGGTACCATCTTCGGAAATACCAGTCTTTTCGGTGACAATAACATTGTCAATAAACTGAGAAAGCAGAATTCTTGTAACTCCTCTGCAGAAAACATCAGCTTGTTCATCAGTAACGTGGTCATTGATTGGCAAGGTCATCTGAGGGGTCTTGATCGCCGCACTGGCAGTCATGATGATTTCTCTCATACGTGGAATACCCAACGTGACGTTTGCTGCACCGTGACCGGCAAAATGGAAGGTGTTCAGCGTCATCTGAGTGGAAGGTTCACCGATAGATTCAGATGCAATAATACCAACAGCTTCACCAGGGTCAACAACAGATTGCATATACTTCAACTGCATCAGCGCCCGGAACTTCTTTTCAGTCATTCCAAGGTTGTTCTTGTTCTTCTCCTTATCCTTCTTGCTAGGGAAAAGGTGCTGGTTTTTCTCAATAAACTCATCCAACTGTTCCTGGAATTTTTCAGAAACGCTACCCAAATACTTGGATGGGTTGTACTGAGACAGTACCGGATCATACTTGTTGGATTGCATGTAGTGTGGTTCATCAGCATGCTTCTTCAAATGCTTTCTGACCTTCTTGCTGTAGCTCAAGGCGCTTTCTGTATCCAAGTTTTCAACAGAACTCTTTGGTTGATGTTTTTGAAGCAAAGAGTCGTAGTTGGCAGCACAGAATCCAAACTCGCGCAAATGGGACTCCTTGATAACGTCCACAGCATCTCCACCGTACAAGAATTGAACCAATGTACCATCACTATCACGAACAGTGTTGTCATAAGAAGTGTAAACTCCCTCAAGCTGTTTAATCAAACATCGCTGCAAGTAACCAGAGTTGGCCGTCTTGACTGCTGTATCAATAAGACCTTCACGACCAGCCATACAATGGAAGTAATACTCTTGTGGTTTGATACCAGAAAAGAAACGACCAGCAATATAACCACCAGCTTTTGCAGTTGTTTCAAAAGGCTTGAACGAGGGTAGAGTTTTACCGCTCACCATCACCGGCACTCTTCTACCTTCCAAGGCTTGTTGGCCCAACATACACATAATCTGAGACACATTGACATTAGAACCTTTAGCACCAGACAATGCCATAGACTGCATGTTGTTCTGAGGGAATTTCTTTTGTGTACCTGCTGGAATACACTTGGAAACGACACTGGATGTAATTGCATTCACCTTTGATTGAGTGATAGCATCCAAAACTCCATGCTTTTCATCATCTCTCAGAATTTCCTCCAAACGTTCAATAAGCAAATGATCATTGTTCTTTGTATCCATGGGGAGATTGGCAACTTCAACTGCTGCTTGACGGCCAGTGTCAATGGAGTTGTCCAAAATTTCACGGCGCCACTTGTTACCCTCCTCAGTCAAATACAAATCTTCCATTCCACAAGTAAATCCAATAGACATGATGTATTTGGTAAACAACCTGCCCAAAACACTCAAGAACTTTCCAGCGGTCTGTGCACCATAAATCTCATGCACAGAGTGGACAACACCATGATCCGCAGCACCATATTGGGACTTGTCGAGAATACCACAGAGAAGCTGACCATTCTTGAAAATGACGGTATTTTCAGATGAACCCTCACCCCAATAACTGTCTTTAATTTTGTTCTTAGACTGCATGTTCAAACCAGGTCGGTCAAGCGGCTTCACGTTCAACAAGCATGTGGTAATGACCTGCTTACCAGTCCACAGTGGACGAGGCTTCATGATAGCCGGTGGAACGGTAACAATTCTGGTCTGCGTGGTATGCCCATCTTCTGGTCGAACACTTCCATAGATCAACTGTTGGTATTGCTCCTTGGTGAAGAAGGTGTCCTTGTTGGTAAGCCAAACACCAGCAGAAATATGGTCCTGAATTAAACCACGCAATGGCTTACCAGAGGTTGGGGTCAAATACTGAGAATCCGTGTTGGCCAGCATCATAGCCTCAGCTCTAGCATTTTCATTTTGTGGAAAGTGCATGTTCATCTCATCACCATCAAAGTCCGCATTGTAAGCACCAGTGTTGGCATAATGGAGACGGAGAGTTTTTTCCCCTGGCAAAACTCTAACCTTGTGACCCATCATAGAAGCCTTGTGCAAAGTCGGCTGTCTATTCATAACCACCACATCCTGATTGCGGATATGACGATACACCTTCTTGTTAACAACACCACTGGCATATGAAGAAGATGGAGTCTGCAGTTGGTTGGCCAAGGCTGTTCTCTGTTCAACAGTCATGTTATGCAAAGACACCATTGTACCGTCTTCATTCTGGATCTGAGTAGCCCCCGGCCAATTGTATGGGCCGTTGATAACAGCCTTTCTCAACTCTGCGACATTGTAAGCAGTAACTGGCTCCGGGTATGTCAACTTGATGGCAAAAACTGGAGGCACACCAATCTCAGTGGTTTCAAGATTTGGATCAGGAGAAATAACAGAACGAGCAGCATAATTGACACGCTTACCCATCATATTCTTTCTGAACAAACCCTCCTTCTTTTCCAGAGCCTGTTTAATACCCGGTAGTGGAGCTTTTCCAGCTGATGCGTTCTGGTTCTTGGTAGAATCCAAAAAGGCATTAGCATCATTCTGAATGGTCACAAAACTGTTCATAAGCTGGGTGAAAACATTGCGACGCTCTTCACCACCAATTTTGTTGTTTCTCATGTAGTTCATGGATTCATTCAGGTCCCGAATACGAAGTGTAGTGGTCAGGACTTTGGCCAAGAGATCATTCTGAGTATTGGCATGAATCTCATCACCCAGCTGAGACGGCAATCTAAATCTAGTTGGAGGAACCACCAAATGATGCAAGAAGAAAATATCAGGAGTGACTCGGTCGGTGCTATCTGGTCGCATTTGGAACACAACTTTACAAATACCATGCTCCTTTTGAAAAACAGCACGCAAAATGTTTCTAACTTCTGTAGACATGACATATCGGCTGGAGTCTTTGCCCTTGGCCTTGGGCAGAGGAACGTTAATTTCTTCTTCACCATCCGCTTTAGATTTTCTTTCAAACATCATATCCTGTCTTTCCAACCCCTTTACTCTATTATTGGCAAGTTGCTTGTCCTTCAATGCAGTCTCAAAGATCTTACTAAATCCATCTTTTCGGAAGGTTGGGGAGAACATGCCACAGTTATCGCACTTGGGACGACCAATCATTCGTTTATAGAGATCATAGATGAGCGCCTTACGCTGTTCAAGCACTGAAGAAGTTTGAACACCAGAAACGGGGGACCGACCATCTTCAATGGCCTTCTTGATGCTCTTGTCAGTATACTCCTGTCGAATGCGCATCACCTCCTTTGCAAACTCGCCATCCTGCTGCTTGTTTTTGCCCTTACTCTTGCTCTTGCCGTAAACAGCTTCGTCTTCTTCTCCCTCCTCAATATCACTCTGGTCATCCTCAACAATACTTCCAGAAGTTCCTTGGAGAGTATCCAGCTCCATTGACTCAAAAACCAAACCATACTGCAACAGCTGTAGCTTGCACTTGAATCTATGCACCTCAACATCCTTCAATCGGAATCTATGGCAAAACAAGCAAGACGAACGCAGAAAAGTGTACATCTGAGCAAAGAACAGAGGGTTATAAACAGGGATTGGCAATTCAATGTGACCAATATGTCCTGGGCAAAACCGATCATCCAAACCACATGTTGAACACCTACAAAAGAAGCTGTTAGTTCAATTCCTTTTCAAGTGTCCTTTTGCACCAAAAACATACAAATGCTTCAGAAATGCTCCTAGCGACAGATCATATAAACCACCACTGATGGGGTGTCCCAAAGAGTCGAAGACTTCAGGACTGGAAATCTGCTTTACTGAAAGTTTCTTAATATCATTCGAATTCAAAAACCCAAAATCAACCGAAGTGATTTCGGTTCCAGTTGGCGTAGCGATATCCATTCTATCACCAAGCTCAATTTGTCACAGTGATAAAAGGTATCCACCGTTTTCTGAAGTAGAATTTGATAAAGCAGGAAAAAAAATCTCGACACGGCATCGGGCCGATGGTGAAAAAAATTTGCGCGCGCGCGCACTTTCACCAATTTCATGCATGAATCAACGGCCTTGAATCGAAGGATGTAACGATCCTTTAGAAAGACAAATTTGTTGTTTCAAAGATCAGAAAATGGTACAAAATACTCCGCTGCTTAATAATATAGCACTATTCGGTGTCCACAAATCGCGAGTCGAGCCCAGACATGGGGTGTTCGCTCTATCAGAGTCGTTCTGTGATTCATCGACAAACACTACAGTCATTCAGGGTTCTTTTTCCAGAAACAGATGCCAAAGGCGTTATTGTTTTTAAAAGTACACTCTGTACTCGGCTCGTTGTGTGGCATTCCAGAGTATTCGGATCTGGCTGTTGACTTACAGAGGCGCAGTCTGCAACACCTTATTAACAAGCAAAAATGGCCGAATTCATTCATTCAGAAAGGTAGTAAAATGGGCATGGTTAGGACCCCCTTCTGGGGTAAGCCATATCCCGCAAAGTAGAACGCGGTTGTCCGATTGACCTATGAATTCTCCAGAGCAACCCCCTGATTCTATGAGGATGGAAATGACGCACAGGTTGAAACTCCTATGCATTTGATCAGAGTTGTCCAATACATCCATCCACTCGATGGCCATCCACCCACTTAAGATACGAAGATGCTGTCACGTCTGGACTAGGCCATCCTCGTTATATGAGACTTTTTGGGCCAACGGGAAGAACCAATAGTTCTATGGAAACCCAGAGGTGCTGACAACACTTACAAAGCTTAGAGGTAGCAGTGTCCTTGCCACAACAACAAGACAACCAATAGGTCCACGCATATGGATCCGGGGCAAGCCTTCCTCTAGCTGTTCTGTTCGGCAATTGCCTGTCTTTTGCGCCCGATGACGCTTAGCTTCTTGTAAATGCAGCCTAGAGATCATCAGAAGTAGACACCACCCGATGTCCACCGCTGTTTTGGAGTACCCAGCTGTTGTGCTTGTTGCTTTTTCTTCTCCTTTTTCCAGAATAATATTCAATTTACTTTTTCTTGGTGGCACGCCCGGAAAACCCCCTGGCTCGGCTTCGCTGAGGTTTGGGTATGGACACTTTTTATCCGGACCAGAACTGACACCTTTGCTTGTTTTCCCAAAAAGAAGATCTAGAATACTATCAAATCAACTAGTTGAACAGTTTAACCATTATGTAGCCGAAAATGTTCCCCTACCTCGATTGGGTAGCTCTATTTAGTCGTTTTTATTGTTTCGGTGCAAATCCAATGCTGAAGCCGTTTGCTTTCATGTCTTAGACTTAATAGCTTACCTCAGCTCAGGTATCACGGTGTCTCAGACCTGTTCCAGGCAATAGATAAATAAATTTTTTCGGGCCTTAGTTCTATTTAAACTGAATTTCTAGGTTCAGTATGTCGAATTGGTTGATGGAAAGATCAATATGGTTGCCACTTAAAATAGTCCGTTAACAGCCTCCATTGTGTATGTGGGCGGATGGTTGTCTGAAACTTTGTCTAAAATATTTACCGTATTTTTTTTATTGTTTCTGTCTCTGTTTATACCCTACTTATTTGCTAGTTTATGTTTTTATTGCGTTGGAAGGACTCTAATTTCATACAGACATGGACAAGAGATCTCTAATAAGCGTGCATTCGGTTGTCGCGGAATGGTCTAACACCGAGATACAATAAGATTAAGGAAACATATAATTTTCAGGAGGGGAAAGAAAACAAGGTTAATTTCTTTAAAATAAATCCTATCAGACAAGTGCCGTTTAATACTCCTTAAGGTTCTTCATTGCTGAAGGGCCACCGGACCAGTATGACCCCATTCGCGGAGAAAGCTTCGAAGAAAATTCCAGACAAATCAATCAAGCGATCAACATGTGCCTCTGTTCAAACTGGTACAGGAGGGTTATTGGGCTTATGGCATCCGGGGAAACCGTTGTCAGCAAATCCGCCGATAGGTATTAAGGAAAAGCTACAGTTAACGAGGGAAGATTATAAGACTTTATTGATTGTCATGGTCCTGACATTGATGGTAAGATTTCACGACCTCAGGAATCCTCCAAATGTTGTTTTTGAAGAGGCTGCAATGGGGGGCTACGTCAATCGGTATATGTTTGGAAAGTTTTTTCTCGATATTGAACCACCTTTGCCTGGCATTATATATTACACTTTGGCATGGTTTACAAGATACAAGGGAACGTTCCACTTTCGTGGCCAAAATGAAACATACATTGGGGGGCCTTTTCCATACTATTTGATGAGGACTTTTGTTGCGACTTTGGGCTGCCTGTCCGTAATATTAACCTACGCTACTTTAAAATTAGCGGGATTGAGTGGAACATCTGCAACACTGGGGGCCATTTTTGTTATATTTGATAATTCGTTGGCAACAGAATTTAGATATTTCCTGCCAAACCCGTTACTCATCTTTTCCGTCACCTTCTGCATATTTTTGTGGAAAAAACTGGAAATTCAGCGAAACTTTTCACTACAATGGTTTGGATATTTGTTTTCTCTATCAATCTGGTTGGGCATCACAGTTTCGATAAGGTCATCGGGCGTTTACACATTAATGTTCCTTGTCTTTTTAAACTTATACCAAGTATGGTGGATGTGTGCAGATGTCAGGGTCAGCGTGAAGGCGGTTTTGTCCAACGTTGTCATACGATTATCTTGTCTAATATTCGTCCCCATTGCAATCTATGTTTCTGTAATCATGACCCATTTAATCTTGACGCCGAAAAGTGGTGATGGCGATACGTTTATGTCACCGGAATTCCAATCCACTTTAATACACAATGAAAGACCAGCAATGCCTTCAAACATTAGTTACGGGAGCTTTGTCACCCTCCGACACATGAACAGCCATTCCTACCTTCATTCACATGACCACTATTATCCCACAGGCTCCTTCCAACAACAAGTCAGCCTTTATGGGTACCGAGATTTGAACAACGTGTGGATGGTTGAACGCATAGAAGACAACAAGACCCAACCAGACACTAGAGGGTTGGAACAGGTCGTAGACGGTGATTATATCAAGCTAAAGCATATACAGACAGGAAGGCGGCTTCATTCGCATAATATTAAAGCCCCCGTTTCAGATGTCGACTGGCAGCATGAAGTTTCTGCATACGGAGCGGATGGATATCCTGGCGACTTGAATGATTTATGGCGAGTGGAGGTTGTACAAGATCTTTCAGAAGTTGGTTTGTCGACACATTATCTGCAAACTATCCGATCTATGTTCCGCTTAAGGCATGCCGCCACAAACTGCCTTTTATTCTCACATCATACAAAATTACCTAAATGGGGATATCAGCAACAGGAAGTCACGTGTACTACTCAAGGGAAATTTCACAAGTCCTTGTGGTTCATTGAAATGAACTTCAATCCGAAAGATGAGTCCACTCAGGACTTTGTCAACTACAGAAAACCCACCTTGGCAGAAAAGTTTGTCGAGTATATTGATGCAATGAAAGTTGCAGCCGACAACAATGAACTGCAGCCATTCTGGCAGGCTGAAAGCCGGAAAGTGCCACTTCTGGAAAGAGGAATGGCCTACTACTTCCATCACCACCGCCAAGTGTTTGTTTTTGGTAATTGGCTGATTTGGTATGGATGTATTGGGGCAATTGGCATTTACTTTGTATTCAAACTAGTCGCTTTGATTCTAGTACAGCGAGGCTACAAGGATAAAGTCGAAAAGCTCTCAAACGTGGTTATCTATGACCATCACGCTGGACAATTCATTTTCGGCTGGTTTGTTACTTTCTGTCCATTGCTAATAAGGAAGAAGGCAAGAATAGTTGATTATCTCCCTTCTTTATACTTTTCCATTCTGGCATTTGCAGTTATTTGGGAATTTATACTACACCAGGTGGCCAAGAAGCAAACAACTCGGAAGATTACTACAGTTTGTCTACTAATCGGTGTCATCGGCGTCTTTATGCAATACTCTCACTTTGTGTATGGCGGGCGATGGTTGTCGCAAGACTGTCTAAAGCTCCAAAAGACGTATGATAAGGGGTACCATTGCGACATCTACTTCAATACCATCCAAGAATATGACCAATACGATCAAAAAAATTGGGTCAAATACCGCTACATTCCTGCACCCAAAGAGGTCGTACCTCCAGATAACTTTGTTCCACGGTTCGAGTGGAACATGACTGCACCTACAGGCGAGCTGTTAGACCTTGCAAAAATAGGAGTTCCAAAGCTCAACCTCAACGACATAAGGGTCCAAACAGCCCTACAAAAACAATTGGATGAGAAAGGAATAACCCTATCTGAGTTCACAGATCGGTTGAAACAAAACCAAGAAAAAGAGTACACTCATGACGAAGAAATAGACCAAATCGCAGACGAGGTCGCCATTCAAGTCAATTCCGAACCTCATCAAGAAAAAATCGACTCGGAAATAGCCGAACAATGGGCCCGTATCACTCCCCCTCCAAAAATGGCCGAAACAACCACAACAACGGAAGAAGAATCCCAACAACAAAGTGACGAATAACCTCATTAATCCAACCTCGTGTTTTCAAATATTCGTAATTTACTATACCCTCGGGTACATCTTCAGACAAACTGTCCCTCCTTAAGCAGCCTTATGAAAAAGAAGTCCTAAATGTTAACCCAGAACCACTTTTCCTGGGGGCACGCCCCCAGACCCCCTGGGTCGGCTTCGCCGAGAGTTGGTAGAGAACGATCTTCTGCCCAGTAGAACTACGCTTTTGCTTCCTAATCTAAAATAGCTCTCAGCTGAAACGTTAACTGTTTTTTTCTGGGGGCACGCCCCCAGACACCCTGGTTCGGCTTCGCCGAGGATTGGTGTAGAACGATCTCTGCCCAGCAGAACTACGCTTTACTTCATAATCTAAACAACTATCTTCTACAAAGCAGAACTATGCCCGTCGCTTCTTTTACTGGGATGAACACTCAGAAGAGTGCAAAAACACAAGACAGTTGAGCTACGGGGGACACAATAAGAGTAGTCATAGAGAACTGACACCCAATACTCGGCGAAGCCGACCCTGGGGGATTGGGGGCGTGCCCCCAAGAAGTCAATTGATCACCTTCGCAGAGAGTCGGTATAGAACTATCTTCTGCCAGTATAACTATGCTTTTTGCTTCTTTTTCTGGAATAAGAACACTCAGATGGGTGTAAAAGTACGAGATAGTTGAGCTACCGAGGACAAATTAAAAGAGTAGTAAAAAGAGAACCGAAGACAAATACTCGGCGAGGCCGACCCTCGGAGGTTGGGGGCGTGCCCCCAAAAAACCGATTGAACAGTTACGATTAACGCATCAGATCAAGGGGCCATGAGGGCGTGTCCCAACGAAGTGGGCTAATAGGCGAATCAAGGTGTTTGTGTATATCGAAACAGGAAAGTCACATGGACCCAACATTCGATATGGATGCGCGAAACGCGCGCCCCATCTCAAAAGTATATAAAACGGTGATCTCCCCTGCATGTGTTGAGGACACAAGTGTTTGCACAGGTCAAGAGGCCGGTTGTTTTAACGGTTGAAGGCTTGGGCGCTGTTTTGATTTACTAGTTTGTCGACGTGACTATCAGCCAAAAATTCTCGTTCTCAGTCGTTTACCTCCAGCAACAACTACAGCCCCTGCTGTAGCTGCTACAGTTGTCAAACGATGGAACAGTAGTGCGACTACTACTGCTGCCGCAGGAACTACTGCTACTACTACTACTACTACTCGTGGTGCATATAGGTCTCCGACGCCACCCACTGGGGTGCCGCTGTCGCGGATCCTTTCGAACACGTTCCCCCTATCGTACTCCGAGTCTTATTCGCAATGGTTGAAGCGAACAGGGCTTCAGGAAGCGGAGAAGGCCGTGTTGAGCTGTCTGCCCTTCTATCCCGAGCCGGACGCGACTCGACGGGCCAGAAGTCTCAAGGTGCCCATTGGGGAGAGCAACCACATCAATGAGTTTGAGATCACGCGGACCACGTCGGAACCGATTTCGAACGAGCTGGTTGTTCTACATGGCTACGGGGCTGGTCTAGGCTTCTTCTATAAGACCTTTGACGGCATTTCTAACGAGCCTGGCTGGAGGATTCACGGGCTTGATTTGCTCGGATACGGCTGTTCGTCTCGTCCAAAGTTCGAACTCAAGTCTAAATCCGCAGATCCTTTGGTCCGTACCTTGGAGGCCGAGGACTTTTTCATCGATGCCCTCGAAGCCTGGCGCATCGAACGCGGCATTGAAAGCTTCTCACTCGTCGCCCATTCATTAGGTGCCTATCTAGGTGCCAGTTATGCCACCAAATACCCAGGGCGAATCAACAAGCTCATGCTGGTTTCCCCAGCTGGCGTCACGCGGAGCTCCTATGCAGTTGATTCTGGCGAAACCCCTGAAATGCCTCTCCCGGAAATGAAGGCCAAGGCGCCCTTATGGTTCCACTATCTGTGGGAATGCAACGTCAGCCCCTTCTCTCTAGTACGCAACACCGGTCCATTGGGCCCACGCTTCGTCTCCGGATGGAGCAGTCGCCGCTTCGCAAACCTGCCTTCTAAGGAAGCCCGAGCATTGCACATGTATGCTTACACAATCTTCAATGCTCCAGGCTCCGGTGAATACGCCCTAAATTACCTTCTCGCCCCAGGCGCATACGGCAGACGTCCATTGGCCACCCGTGCTCGCGAAATACCCTGCCCAACCTATTGGATCTACGGTGATAATGACTGGATGGACATCAATGGGGGCCAGGAAGCATGCAACAACATCGCCGACCGATGGCCCGCAGATTTGGTCTCCGTCTCAAACTCAGGCCACCACATCTACTTAGACAACCCTCAAGAACTAAACTACCACATTAAAAAGTTCATGCGCACTAATTATTAATAGACTAATATACAATTGATAACCATAATACTACTTTCTTGCCCAAACCCTCTGGGTAAACTACCTTTTTTTCTTCCTAACCCAGAACTTTTTTCTGGGGGCGTGCCCCCAGAATAACTGCGAGTGGGTTAAGTTTGCAGGGGGCCAGCCCCTGCACCCCTGTGGCTCTGCGAGGCTCCGACGAATGAAAGAACTACTACCCATAACCTCGAGCGAAGCGAGCTCTGGGGGTCTGGGGGTATGCCCCCAGAAAACTGAGTTCTGGGTTAGGAAGACGTTAATAATCCAATAAGATTGAATACCATACATGCTACATAGGATGTTGTTGAAACAGTTGTTATTATCTAGTAAATACAGGGTGAGATCGTTAGGGGTTTTGTTCGTAAACGCGGTCAATATCTTCTTGGTTGTCGTTGACGATGAGTTTACGCTGCAGCTTTTGGGCGGAGGTCAGATAACCGTTTTGAGGGGTCCATTCGATAGAAGAGATGACCACGCCGCAGATGAGTTCGACGCCCTTGAGGCCGAGGTTCTTACCGGTCTCAAGGAGGGACTTGTGGATTGCCTTGACGACCTTTGGGTCGTGGGCCACGTCTTCGTGGAAGTCGATGCCTAGCTCCTTGCAGAGAGAGTTGACTGCCTGGTCACGTGGCACGACGATGGCGACTGGCTTGACCTTTGATTGATCGGCGTAAACGCAGATGTTGGACACGAATGTGTTGGAGCGGTATGTGGACTCGAGCTTCTCGATGGCGATGTATTCGCCGTTCAGGGTCTTGACCAGGTTCTTCTTACGGTCGACAATGCGGATGAGGCCGTTATCGGTCCATTCGCCGATATCGCCGGTCATGAACCAGCCGTCCTCGGTGTACGACTTCTTGGTCTCCTCCTCGTTGTTGAAGTAGTGTGGCGAGACTGGGTCACCTTTGACGAGGATCTCGCCCTGGTTGTTCTTTGCAAAGTAGCCAGCATCTGGCACGTCAATGAGCTTGAGGGCCACACCGTGTGTGGGCTCTCCCTGACAGCCGATTTCAAAAGATGATGGCGTCATGAGGGTAGTGTTGGCGTTGGTTTCGGTAAGACCGTATCCAATGAGCAATGGACAGATGAGGGTGGACAGGAATTCCTGTGTATCAGATGCCAATGGAGCACCACCATTTAGGGTCAGACGGAGACATCCACCAGTCGCATCCTTGACCTTCTTAAAGATCAGGTTGTCAACAAATGGGACTGGAATGCCCATGGAGGATAGCTTTTGCTTGGTGTGATAGGCACCCCAGAAAATCTTCTGAACAATGGGTGGGTTTTCCTTCACCTTGTGCAAAATGCCCTTCTTGACGTTTTCCCATACAGCTGGCACACCGACCATGATGGTAGGCTTGAATTCTCTAATATCGCCGACGCAGTTCTTGACGGAAACGTCGGAAATGGTCTTTACAGTCCCGTAGCCCAAGGTACCACCCCAGAAAATGCATGCCAGCTCAAAGGTGAACTCGAGAATGTGTGCGAGCGGCAAAAAGGCCAGCAATCGGTCTTTGGTGTTGATGAGCTTGCGGGGGATGTTTCCGGTGGCGCCAGCCACACCAGCCACAACGGTCTTGTTGAGCAACACTACACCCTTTGGAGTACCCGTAGACCCGGACGTGTACATAATCAACGCGGTATCCTCCGGCTTTGGCGGGTTGGCTGGAGTGGGGTTTTCCTTGCCCAGGGCAATGACCTGGTTGTAGGAGTAGATCTTGACGTCAGGCCGAGCATCCAGAATTGCCTGAACACTTGGATCAGAATCCGGATCAGCAATGTCATCGCGACACACTATGACGCGGATGCTGGTGGCTTTTTGTAGGGGACGGGCCAATGTATGGAGAATATCGTTATCACAGAAAACTCCCACAGTCTCTGTTTGGAGCAAAGAATGCGTCAAACCCTCTTCACCCAAAGTGTCGTACGCCGTCACACATGGAATACCCTGCGAGTTACAGGCAAGAGCGGTCTGAAGCCATTGCGCAGAGGTCTGTGCATAGATGTGGAATCGCTCTTCACCAGAGGGCTTGATGCCAATATGGATCAACCCGGCAGCATAGTCAGAAACAACATTGGCCAGCTGGTTGAAGGAGATGTACTTGTAGGGCGACAATTCAAAATATTGCCACTTCTTCTCAACAGTTTGCTCCTGTCCATCCACCACCTTTGTGATCTCCTTCGTCTCCTCATGAATGTCGACAATCGTTCTCCAGCCCATCGCACTCTTGGACCCATACTGCTTGACGGCCCATTGCAGAAGAGTGTAAATGGTCGTTATCTCGGGAATGTTGTCCGGAGTCTTCCACAGCCCATTCTTCGCACCAACATTGTGGCGAGGAGCAGTCTCACCCTCCTTTGCTTCACCGACAGGCACAGAAAACACCTTCTTGCCCATAGTTAACGTGTATATATAATTCGAGTGTGTAGTTATGTGTGTTGCGCGCGCCACCCTTTATATTTATATCCCGTGATGGATCGGACCTAACTAAGAAAGTATTAAAACCTGCAAATCAGCGAAAAGAAAATACAGCCAGCCATCGGTTTGCGGGGGAAACCCTTGCCCACCACAACCGACCAAGAAATCTAAACTAAATACGCGCGCTCGCACGCACACAATAGCAACTCAATATACGCTCCTACTTCCTATCTACCGTGTCCCCTTCTATCTGCTCAATTGTCCCATCGCCGTCTGGCGCCACATGCTGCATCCCTCCCCTCCGTTGCCACTTCCGAGGTTCTGCGCCGTACGACGCGACGCATACGTCCGCGTTTTGATGGGGTAATTTTCGTTTTGTTGGGTTCCTCCCCTAACCCACAAACCAAGAAAATCGCAAATTTAACCTCTCCTACTGCCAATTATCCTCATATAAGCCAACTTATCCATCTGATGTCCCCTAATATGTAGTTCCTCCCCGTAGTTTTTAGTCGTCTAGTTTGGTCCCACATCTCCGGCAAGCTTTTACAGTCGTATTTGATTCAGACATAGACAGCGTCGATCAGGAGTAACCATCATCGCCTATCTTCATCTCTCTGTCTAATCTGTTTGTGAGATTTTTCTGGGGGCACGCCTCCAGACGCCCTGGGTCCGCTTCGCGGAGAATGGGTGAAGAGGAAGATATATAAAGAGTGCGTTTTGTTTTCTTTAATTGTTTGGAGGAGATTGAAAGTATGCTTATACCTTTTGATTCAACTTAACCCCCACTTTGTCAATCAATGCTACTGATTACCATTGCTATTTTCTTTTTATCGTTTTGTTCCTTTTAAAAAAAGGACCAAAAACATTTCTTCCGCTTCGCGGAAGGGCTTTGCACCACTCTTCTCCGCGAAGCGGAGCCACGGGGTCTGGGGCTAGCCTCAGAAATGGCAAATATGAATTTATTTGTAATTGTACCGCGTAAGGATTCTGTTCTTTTTAAAAAACGAACCAAAAACATTTGTTCCGCTTCGCGAAAGGACTTCGGCACCACTCTTCCCCGCGAAGCGGAGCCAGAGGGTCTGGGGCTAGCCCCAGAAATGGCAACTATGAAGTTATTTGTAATTGTACCGCGTAAGGATTCTGTTCTTTTTAAAAAAAAAAAAAAAAAAGAACCAAAAACATTTGTTCCGCTTCGCGAAAGGACGTTGGCTCGATTTTTCTCCGCGAAGCGGAGCCACGGAGTCTGGGGCTGGCTCCAGAAAAGACATTTGTTTGATAACTTTACTGAGTAATATTCTGTTCTTTTAATAACAGGAGCCAAGAACGTTTGTTCCGCTTTGCGGAAGAACTTTGGCTCGACTTTTCTCCTCGAAGCGGAGCCACGGGGTCTGGGGTTGGCCCCAGAAAAAGGCAACCACTGGAACTGTCAAAAAAGTGCAATTGTTTGATAACATTACCAAGTAAATGGTTTGTTCTTTTTAAAAAGAACCAAAAACATTTGTTCCGCATCGCGGAAGAACTTTGGCACGGCCCTTCTCCGCGAAGCGGGGCCACGGGGTCTGGGGCTGGCCCCAGAAAGGGCAACTGATGCTGAGCTTTAGTAATTTCGTTTCATGATATGTAGAGTAAATGTTGGTAATAATTGATCGACGGGGCCTGTGTCAATCAGCTCGTTTTTTCTTAGCGAGACATCGGAGAATAGCGGGTTCTGATTACCCCTGAGTTTTTAACTTTCTTTTGCAACATTTTATGTCCGTGTCCCGTAAAAGGTACAGAATGCATTATGCATTATCTGACGGTTTGACGCTAATCTGACAGCTGCCTCTACAGTGGGTGTCTGGAAGCCAAAACTGTTGGGGTTGATAATCCCGAGACGGTGAACGTGAAAATTGATGTGGGGTATGTTTCCGGATTAGCATCAGCTGCACTGAGGTTTGTAACACCTACGCCGCACAATCGAAATACCGTCTCTCCTTAACGGCTAAAAAATAAACGGGTGCTATTAGTCGTGTGACTTTCTTCCTTTTCTGGTAAAAGAAGCAAAAAAGAAAAAGAAAGAAAGGCGTTATTCTGCTTCGCAAAAATGCCAAAATCCGAGAGGGTGTATCCTCTGTCGTCCAGTCTGATAGTTAGACTGGTTCTATCTGGTGAAGAAGGGAGGACGCAGTTCTGTTCCGTGCAGAAGCAAATCGCCGACTATTTAATGCTCACCCAGAGGTTATGAGTTTGCCAGTGGTAGTACAGCGTTAAATTAATAGTTTCTGCGTCGCAGCAAAATTAACGCATTTTGTATATCTCCAGAAAGACAATGGCAGTATTAGGCCAATTGAGCAAACTTCACATCTCCTCGAATCCAATCCACGTGGTTAGAGGATAACAACGTTTTACCTTAGTTCAAATATTGCTTACGTAAGCATTTAGCCATGGTTTAGTCATTCCACACACCAAGACCCCCCGTTCAAACGATATAAATTGTCCTTTTGGGGGCATGCCCCCAATCCCCCTGGGCTCGCTTCGCTCGAGGATATGGGTAATTTTCCGTTCTTGCTATTTGTTGAAGCCTCACAGAGCCACGATTCAAAACCCTAACCCAATTGTGGTTTCTGGGGGGCACGCCCCCAGACCCCCAGGGTTCGCTTCGCTCGAGGCTATGGGTAGTGTTCTATCTTTCTATTTGCTGAAGCCTCGCAGAGCCACGGGGGTGCAGGGGGCTGGCTTCCTGCAATTTTTAACCCTGTAGTAGGTTTTCTGGGGGAACGTCCAGTCGCCCAGGGCCCTCCAAAGTGGAGAACATTCTTCTCGTTCTAGAAAACTATTTAAGCTTTTTTCTTTGTAGTCTAAAAACATTAACACCTTCAATTACATAAAGACATGTTGTTCTCTTTTTAAGTACCGAAAACATTAGCCATGCTCGAAATCCGCAAGCGGACCCTGGAGGTCTGAACTCCCAGAAAATAATTTAATATGCAACCAATTAAAAGTTACAGAACTTCTCTATGCCCGAAATCTCCGAGTCGACAGGTCTAGGGGCGTACTTCCAGAAACTACTAATTCTCGGTTAGGTTTGTGGGGGGCAGCCCCTTGCACCCCCGTGGCTCTGCGAGGCATCAATGAATAGAAAATTTAATCCATCACCCATAACCTCGAGCGAAGCGAGCCCCGGGGTCTGGGGGCGTGCCCCCAGAAATGAGTCGATTTGTGTTTCTCTGTTGATGGTGTGTGGAGAGTGTGTTGGGGGTCTGGGGGGCGTTCGTGATGTTGACCCAAGAAATACGCGCAAGGAACGCGCGCGATTAGAAAGATCAAAAAGTTAAAAGAAAATCACATATTCAATCAACAAAAAGTCTCTCAGTTGTCAACGGGAGATCAGTCGACCGTTATAAGTGTGTTCGTGATCTGGATTCAGCAGTGGCGGAATATTTAGGTAAGTGTTGTGGAGGGGGATTGTTTTGTTGGAATGCTGACGGGGGTTGTATAGATCATGTTCGGACACAAGAGAACAGCTTCAGTGTCTGGTCCATCGACTGGGCTGAAGATGGGCCCTGGAGCTTCGGGCTCGAACTTTAGTTTTGGAGGTGGAAACGCGACGACCAATAATTCGACTGGTGGTGGGTTGTTTGGTGGTTCGAACAATCAATCGGGCTTTGGCCAAAATCAGAGCAATCAATCGTCGTCTGGGTTCAGTTTTGGAGCACAGAATCAGAACCAGCAGCAGCAGCAGCAGAATAGTGGGAGCTCCTTTTCGTTCGGTGGTGGTGCTACTAACAATTCTTCCGCTGGTGGGTTGTTTGGAAAGAGCAATAGCATCAGCGGAGGCACCAATACGAATACCAGTGGAGGCGGCTTGTTTGGTGGTAATCAGAATACTGGCACATCTGGTAGCGGTGGAGGGTTATTTGGTCAGAGCAGCACTAACAATTCCGCTTCTGGCGGGGGTCTGTTTGGCGGTACTAGTAACCAGAACAACACAAATACCGGTACTGGTGGTGGTTTGTTCGGAGGCAATACTCAGAACAAGCCCAATACCGCTACTGGTGGTGGTTTGTTTGGAGGTAATAATCAAAGTAACACTAATGCTGGTACCAGTGGTGGTCTGTTTGGTCAGGGCAATGCCAGCAGTAACACCGGGAGCAGCGGTGGTGGATTGTTTGGTAGCAATACCCAAAACACAAATACGGCTGGTGGTGGACTGTTTGGTAGTGGTAATAGCACCACTAATACAGGTACTAGCGGCGGTGGTGGTTTGTTTGGCAGCACTGGTTCAAATAACAATACGAATGCCCCCGGTGGTGGTGGTTTGTTTGGTAACACCAACACGGGCGGTGCTGGCGGAGGACTTTTTGGTAATAACAATATTAACACTGGTGCTTCTGCAGGTGGCGGCCTTTTTGGAAACAAACCAGCAACTAATACGCCGAGTGGTGGTAGCGGGCTTTTTGGTGGTAACAATACTTCCACTCCTTCTGGTGGCAGTTTGTTTGGAGGCAATCCAAGTGTTTTGGGTAGTACCAATACTCCACTAAATAGCCAATTAGGCGCATCAGGTGGACCTTCATTAGTGGCTTCTATTGATCAGGCGCCGTATAGTGTTGGCTCATTGTCTTCACATGGTAAATCATTAGGTCCGTTGACTTCTTCAACTAGAAAACGATCATCTAATACGCCGTCAGCTACTGGGACACCTACAGTTCAAAGAAAAGCCAGCATGGGATTGTTGTCCAAATCTCATAGTTTGAAGGCAATGCCCTCTCCACGAAGCTACATGTCTGCTGGAAGAAGCTCACCATATCAGCTTGGAAGAAGAGAAAATCAAGGTCTTCGAAAATCTCAGAGTTTGCTCTTCCAACAGGTAAATGCCAGGGATTTGACACCACCAGAACGCTCAATGGATGATTTTAGATCTAAGCGATTTACTGATAGTTACTCGTCGGATGTCAAAAAACTCATAATCAACCGCAAGGCACGAAACACAGACTCTCTTTTTGGGAAATCACCTCAACGTGCTATTGAGCAACCTCAGCAAAATGAAACGATAAATGGACACGCCAAAAAGCCGTCACAAGATTCTTCTGCCGCGCCGTCAGTGGAGTCTTCTCCAAGGTCTAATCGGTTGGCCCCTCCATCAACCCAGTCCCCATTCCAAAAGATTCGACGTTCGCCAGCAAAGCAATCAAACTTAAACCAAATGACGTCCAAAGATTCTGGCTATTGGATGTTCCCATCATTGAGCCAGTTGTACAAATACACTCCAGAAGAGTTGACTGCTGTGGCTAATCTGACCATTGGTCGTCGAAAGTATGGTCAGATTACCTATAATTCGCCCGTCAATTTGTCAAAAATTGGCAACTTGTCGGACATTCCGGGTAACTTGGTGGTTTTTGGTAACAGTCGAGTGTGTGTGTATCCCGATGAGGAGAATAAACCACCTCAAGGCCAGGAACTCAACATCCCAGCTACAATCACGTTAGAGAATGCAGTTCCAGTAGACAAAAACACCAAGCAACCAATTAAGGACCCCGAAGATCCAAGATTGATCAAGCATGTGGCAAGATTGCGAAACGCTATTGAATCAAAGGGCGGCGAATTTGTCACTTATGATATCGACAATGGATTTTGGACTTTCCGGGTCCCTCATTTCAGTGTTTGGGGATTGCTGGAGGAGGACTTGTATGACGAAGATGAAGATGAAGACGTTCAAGATGCGTCCCCACAGGAGCAACAACCGCAGCAGCCACAGCAGCAGTTTGTTGAACAACAACAATTCCAACCCTTGTATCCTCAGATTGAACAGCAGCAACAACCAAACACCAATCTTTTTGCAGAAAATCGGCAAGACGACACGCTGCAAAGGATGGGATTGACTGGATCTGGGCAAAATTCGTTTGATTTTTCTAGTAACGTTATGGAGGACACTTTTGGGAACAAGGTGCCGTCAAATAATGTTCAAGACCAGCAGCAGCCTATTAGTCACGGCTGGGGGCTAGTACCAACATCAACAGAATTGGACACTGCTACCGGCGAGAATAATGTAATTGGCGGCACCAGCAATGCTGTGGGTGTAAACAAGAACATTCTTGGGGACGTTGATTTTGAATATAGTGATGAAGGTTCTCCCACTAGGGAAAGAGGCGAGTTGTTTGTGGATAGCAAGGAGGACGAGGGCGATAAAAAGGTTGCACTTGTTGAAGACCACAACAACAATGAGAATGGGAATGAGAATTTGGACATGATAATGGATGAAGCAGATGAGTTTGTTGCGGGTGATTGGTTGTCTCAATTGCAACACGCAGCAAGAATGAACTCTGCGCTCGCATTACGCACAACAACAGCGCAGAAACGTGACTTTCGCAATGAAAGTGTTGATGATGATTTCGACAACATAGAACTATTCACTACGGCAGATCTTGATGCGGTGCTGTACGGCGGGTCATCGTCTCTTGGTAAGAGTTCATCATTACAGTATCGGCAAGCAGCTGAGCAATTAAGACTGCCAGATTTGTTCACAAAGAGGTCATTTGCGCGATTTAACGTCAATGATGAAAAGCTTCTTGTCAAGGACCAACGTGGTATTGCGTCAAATACCTCTGGTATGTTTATTGCAGAGTCCACTCAAGGAAACTTGGCCAAGACGAGTATCACTGATCAATTGACTCAACAGTTGCATCTTTCTACAATTTCCGTTCGAGGCAATGGTCTGCCTCTCTCCAGACCAAACGATCAGCTCTCCTTTAAATTCTTACACGACCAATATGCCAATGGAGACGACTATGAAAAGAGTGTGTGGGAGCTAGCATCGATTTTGTTTGATAGTGACAAGACAGTTGGGGTCCCCGACATTCCTTATGACTACAGCGAACTGGCACAGGAGAAAATCAAGGAACAACATCGTCGTAAACTTTTGAGCAAGTGGCTGGAAAGACGCGTGTCTGCTGATGTTGATAGAGATTTGGAGGCTAATAACGATGACTTTGAAACCATTCTACTGCATCTATCAGGTCATCGCGTTCAAAAGGCCGCCGAGGTTGCTGTCAAGAACAAGAATCTGCATTTGGCTACAGTCATTCCGCTTTTGGGTGGGTGTGATGAGAGTATCCGCCAGGATGCTGCGTCACAGTTAGAAAGCTGGAGCAACACAAAGTCAATCTATGAAATTCCCCAAGGTATTCGCAAGGTTTATGAATACCTGTCTGGGAATGTGACGGTGGCAAAGGGCATGAAATCTGGCGATGGCGAGCTGCCCACTTTATATTTATCAGAAGGCCTTGACTGGAAACGAGCATTGGGACTTCGGCTATGGTACGAAGGCAACAAGAATGAAAGCATCTCACAAGCGGTGGAAAAGTATTACCAAGCGTTTTCCAACGCTGTTAACCGAGTAGCTCAACCATTGGCGCCACATTCCAGCACTAAGATGGACGTTTGTTATCAACTGTTGCGCCTTTATGGATCCCTGAAGCCATCCTTGGTTTCAGTTTTGGAGCCCATTGGCAAGGATCCGCTTGACTTCCGCGTTCCATGGTTGGTTTACAGTGTGCTCGTCTTGTCCAGTCGACAGTTCAGAGACTTTAACAAAGTTGGTGACCGGCTAAGCATCGATTTTGGGTGTCAACTAGACAACGAGGGCAAATGGATTGAATCGCTCTTTGTGCTTTCACACATTCAAGACGACAACCTATGCGACCATTACATCAAACGCGTATTGTCCAACCACATACTAGACATTCAGGCTGACCCCAAACTGCGACAGCAGGTTACCGAGGAGCTCAAAATCTCAAAGTCGATTGTGCATCAAGTGGAGGCTCTACGCGCTCGCTATGACGGAGATCACCTGGCTGAAGTACAAAATCTCCTGCAAGCCGGTGAATGGGAAGAAGCCCATCAAACCCTAATCAAGAAGGTTGCACCAGAGGCCGTGATTCAGAACAAAACGACCCTGCTCATCGAGATACTAAATGACTTTAAGCCAGCATCCAACACAATTTTCAACTGGGAGATTGGCGGACAAGTATACCTTGACTATGCATCCCTCGCCGAAAACAAGCTCGCAGATTTTGAAAACGAACAAACCGTGTGCAACCGCCTCGTCAACTCTCTGTCCCAAATCAAGGTCCAAGGAAACCGCTTCGCAATCAACGTCGCATGCTCTCTCATGGCAACATTTGTCGGAAAACGAATGAAGGTAAGTGTCCCAAAAACTCTAACTTTGTAACCATACTAACCCTCTTTTTTAGGAAATCAACGGTGCCAAGCTCTTCGAAATGAAAATGGACAGCGCAGGCTACCTCTCCCAAACAAAAGAACTATCTGTAAAATATTTCGAAAACCGTTTGCTAATGTTATAAATAATAATAGATCATCTATAACATCACTTCATTTCCGGGGGCCAGCCCCAGACCCCGTAGCCTGCTTCGCAGAGATTCGCCCCCGTATTTAATTTTTCTCGAGCCAGCCCCAGATTGCGCGGTTTCGCGTCGCAGACTCGCATGTCCTCTTACACCTTTTCTGGGGTCAGCTAGAACTACTCCTGCTCTGTCGACAGCTTTTTTGGGGGCACGCTCCCAAACCCCCTGGGTCCGCTTCGCGGAGTTTTGGGTATGTAAACTGACCTCACAAATAGCACTGTTCTGACATTTGTTTCCTTGTCGAGCCAGAGCTACTCGTGCTTTGTCAGTTAGTTTTTCTGGGGGCACGCCCCCAGACCCCCTGGTCGGCTTCGCCGAGCTTCGGGTAGAAATCCGTTGAAGCTTCGCAGAGCCACGGGGGTACAGGGGTCTAGCCTCCTGCATATCCTAACGCATGTATATTTTCTGGGGGAACTATACATCTCTTTTGGGCCCCAGACCATGTAGAAGGACACAATAGCAATAGCAAAACTAATATCATGGCGATATCAATGATGAATGTATCTCTCACACCCCGCCACGTTTTGGAGACAACATTTGTCCGAATCCATTAGAGCACTCGGAGAATCATATTTGAAAGTGTACTCCATAGGATACTCACGAGGGACAACAACTTCAGCATCCATTGATGAGGAGTTTTTCGGATATACTGTTGACTCGAGATAAACGTCTGCTGATGGTCTAGATCCTTTTTGACCTCAAATCCTAAGAACCGATTCACTGGACCGAAATTCTTAGTCTTGAGTCCATTGCTGATCCGGCCCTTTGTCTGATTGACCAACTCCTCCTCAAATCCAATGATTAAGAGATCGTCATCAACATAGACCGCCACTATGGCCAAGCTATCACCCATGTCTCTCCTGAATATGTCCTCACTCGAAGCAAGACACGCAAAGCCAGTTGACTGGAGATACGTGGACAGATATTCAAACCAGTTCAAAGGTGATGGTTTCAAACCATAAAGACCGGGCCAGTTTATATGGACCACGATGGTATTCAAACACCTTGAGATCAATGTCAGCATTCAAGAACGCTGTCCAATGTCCAATTGATGAACGGACATCCTGTACCTGGTAGCAATTGCAAATAGAGCACAAACGTACTCAATACTAATTACAGGAGAGTAGACGAATTCAAACTCATGATATTTCTTGTGCTTTGAACCATCTGCCACCAGTCGTGCCTGGAAACGAGACACAAAACTTTTTGGTTCTATTTTTAAAAAGAACAGTTCTATTCGTTGCAGCAATTCTAACAGTGGTGTCTGTTTTTCTGGGGGCACGCCCCCAGACCCCCAGGGTCGGCTTCGCCTAGTGTTGGGCTGTATTCGTTGCAACTTCGCAGAGCTATTTTTTTTTTTTTTTTTTTTTTTTTTGTGACTCTGCTTCGCAGAGAAGTTGTTGAGAACGGAAAGTGTTCTGGAGAGCGGAACCAACGCCTTTGTTTCTTTTCTGGAAAAGAACAAAACGTATCAAGGGAGCAGTTTTTGCGTGTCAATTTCTCGGCTAGGCGTGCTTCTGCTTCGCAGAGGCGTTGTTGAGAACAAAAAGAATTCTGCATCGAACTAAGGGTTTGGATCTTTCCTGGAAAAGAACAAACACACTGATGCACAATAAAGCGAGCAGCTATGTGTCGTGGCTCTGCTTCACAGAGGAGCTTTTGAGAAGAAAAAATGTTCTGCATCGAAACTAACGCCTTTGGTTCTTTTCTGGAAAAGAACAATCATACTGCGAACAGCTATGTGTAGTGGCTCTGCGTCGCAGAGGGGCTGTTGAAAACAGAAAGTATTCTGCAGAACAGAACTAATGCTTTTGTTTCGTTTCCGGAAAAGAACAAAACAAAACAGTATACGATTAAGCGAGCAGCTGTGTATCGTGACTCTGATTCGCTGGTGAAAAATAAAAAGAGTCTTCTGCGAAGAAGAACCAACGCTTTTGGTTCTTTTCTGGAAAAGAACAAAATATATTGGTGCAAACAAATGAAGCGAACAGTTTTTGTGTGTTAATTTTCTGAGACCAGCCACAGATGCCGTGGCTCAGGAGTTGTCGAGAACAAAAAGTATTCTGCGAAGCAAAACCAACGCTTTTGGTTCTTTTCTGAAAAAGAACAAACATATTGGCGTACAATCAGGTTTCGTGTGCTAATTAGACCCTGTGGCTCTGCTTCGGAGAACTGGGAGAAAAGTAAGTATTCTGCGAAGCAGAACCAACGCTTTTGGTTCTTTTCTGGAAAAGAACAAAATATATTGACGTATAATCAGGTTTTGTGTGCTAATTACACCCTGTTTCTCTGCTTCGCACAGGACTGGGTGAAAAGTAAGCATTCTGCGAAGCAAAACTAACGTTTGGTTCTTTCTGGAAAGAACAAAACACTAAAATACGATTTCCTTGAGTCATTAACGACCAACCATTCTGTTGGTTTTGACTAGCTAGTGGTATATACGGCATATTTTCTTTTAGAGACGCCTCAGTATCAGCCTCGATCCGATATAATGCATCATACAATGGACCGCCAGCTATGTATTTTTGAGCACCGAAGCCGCTATGGCTCACATGCAGGAAGTACGCTTGATTTTAGACCAGTGTCTTTGATCTACGGAAAACTAATCTGTCTCGATTAATATTACTCAAGGGTCAATGTGCGTGCGTTCTTTGTCTCCACTGTAGACATGTTTGAGACTGTCTGAGACCCCATGCATTTTAAGCTCGCTCTACGAAATCCCACTCCCCGAGCCGAGACCACGAATAACGGTCTTGCATGCTCCAGCATATTTTCCTACGTGACTCAGCTTAGTCATAATTTTGCGTGTCTCGCTAGAAAAAACCTAGTTGCTCTTTAAATGCGCAAAACCTGCATTAAATTTTCACTAGCATTCAACCCCATCCTCAATAAAACAACGCGTTACAACACACATAATTAAACCAACCTCCACACGCATCTTCTCTTTAGCTAGCTGACAACTATCTCCACATCATAAAACCCTTAAGCTTCTTCCGTATAAACGACGCGTCTATACACTTTACTCCTTTTAGACAAATACAAATCTTTGTCCCACACTCGAAAATTAACCCCCCGCCCCGATCGAAAGGACACGTTAGAAATTTCCAGAAAACACCTCTATCAACTAACTTGCTACACTAACTGCATAGAGCAAATCCAATTGCTTTCAAACTCCCTAAATCAGCTTTCGAGGTCTGGCAATATAATAACCCTGGTCTACCCTCCTACCAACCAGAGCAACCCTTTGACTTCTTCCACCAAAATCCTAACCCACAACTGTTTTTCTGGGGGCACGCCCCCAGACCCCCTGGGCTCGCTTCGCTCGAAGCTACGGGTAATAACCCTGTCCTTTCCATTCGTTGAACGCTCACACACCTTAACCCATCCGGTTTTTCTGGGAGCACGCCCCCAGACCCCCAGAGCTCGCTTCGCTCGATGCTATGGGTAATAACCCGTTGAACCCTCACAAACTTTAACCCACAACTGATTTTCTGGGGGCACGCCCCCAGACCCCCAGGGCTCGCTTCGCGAGGTTATGGGTAGTGTTCAATGAAGCCTCGCAGAGCCACGGGGGTGCAGGGGGCTGGCCCCCTGCAAATCCTAACCCAAGAGTAGTTTTCCTGGGGGCAAGCCCCCTGGGCTCGCTTCGCGAGGTTATGGTATGTATTCGACGAAGACTCGCAGAGCCACGGGGGTGCAGGGGGCTGGGCCCCTGCAAAACCTAACCAGAAGTAGTTTCTGGGCTCACTTCGCTCGAAGTTATGGGTATGTATTCGAAGAAGCCTCGCAGAGCCACGGGGGTGCAGGGGGCTGGCCCCCTGCAAAACCTAACCCAGAAGTAGTTTTCCTGGGGGCACGCCCCCAGACCCCCTGGGTCGGCTTCGCCGAGAGTTGGGTTGTATTCGAAGAAGCCTCGCAGAGCCACGGGGGTGCAGGGGGCTGGCCCCCTGCAAAACCTAACCCAAGAGTAGATTTCCTGGGGGCCAGCCCCCAGACCCCCTGGGTCGGCTTCGCCGAGAGTTGGGTAGTGTTCGAAAGAAGCCTCGCAGAGCCACGGGGGTGCAGGGGGCTAGCCCCCTGCAAAACCCTAACCCAGAGCAAATGATAGGTGTTTAGTTATTAAATACGGCTATTCAGGAAAGGGTAGGGGGCCGATCGGGGTAAGGGAGGGTGATGATCGTTGGATCTCACAGGACAATGGGAGGGATCGGCGAACCAGATACGAGGAAATAAATAGGTACATTAGAAATTATTGTGAGTCGAGGTCTAGGGGGGGTTGTATGTACAGGATAAATAGGGTTAGACTCTTTTTTTTTTGGGAGGTGGGAGTGAATTATCTTCCGCGTCGCTCGCGCTCACGAGTCTCGACCTCGAGACGGCGGAGCTCCTGCCCGTACTTCTGGAAGGCGGCGTGTTGGCCAGAGCCTAGGGATGTTAGCATGTATATATATGTGTGGTGAGTGGACTTACCAGCTGGCTTTGCCTTGGGGGGCTGGGACGCGCGGGCCTTGTCCTTGCGGGCGTGGCTGTCGACGGGGATACCCATGCTGGAGGCTCTAGGGAGAGAGGGAACGTGGTGGGTGTGGGTGGTGGAGCTGGTCAGGGTCGGGGGCCATTTATATATGTGTGTGGGTGTGGAGCGTGTGGCTGCGTAGTTGCTTTTTGGTTGGGGCTTGACTCGTTTTTTCGATCGGGGCGAGGAAAAACAAAAGAAAGGGGTGTGGGTGGGTGTGAGTCGTGTAGGGAGATCGATTGAACTCCGTCCGTTGGTTGCTTTTTCGGGCTGGGTACGCGTGCATGCGAGACACCAACAACAAATTTTTTTGCCAAAAAAAACAAATAACAGGGGGCCGCGTCTCGCCTCGTATTTCGCTGGCGCGCGGCAGGTCGGGGGCCCTGACCCCCGTCCTGATCCCCGACCACGACCACGACCATCCGCAGCGTCGTCTAGTCTGGCTGCTGGACTGAAGAAGAACAGGATAAAACACGGGCTGGCTGGCGAAGGCCGTACCAGATCGGAGGATTTGGGGCTGATTCGCTGCTTCTTATTTTTAGCCCGCATGCATGCCGCGCAGCGCGCAGGGGCTGTCACTCTGCGATCTTCTCTTGTTTCGGCATTTGGCCACCCATTGTTCAAATCGAGCCAACGCCGCACGCCCTCGCCCGCCCTAACTATATCCCCTGACCCTGCTCTCACCCCCCCC
>JAJMDO010000056.1:83114-95585 GCA_030573635.1 Blastobotrys ciferrii | reverse complement strand
AACCCTTACCCATAACTTCGAGCGAAGCGAGCCCCGGGGGTCTGGGGGCGTGCCCCCAGCAAACGACACTTGGGTTAGGGTTTTGCAGGGGGGCCAGCCCCCTGCACCCCCGTGGCTCTGCGAGGCTTCAACGAATAGAAAGAAATGAACACTACCCATAACCTCGCGAAGCGAGCCCAGGGGGTCTGGGGGCATGCCCCCAGAAAATCAACCTCTGAGCTAGGTTTGACCTTTTCCACCTCGTTGCGAGGCTTCAACGAATAGAAAAAATAGAACACTACCCGTAGCCTCGAGCGAAGCGAGCCCTGGGGGTCTGGGGGCGTGCCCCCAGAAAACAACTACTGGGTTAGGTTTACAGGACACCCAGTAGCTCAGAGAGGCTTCAGCGAAATAATATACCATTATCCATAGCCTCGAGCGAAGCGAGCTCTGGGGGTCTGGGGGCGTGCCCTCAGATATGACTTCTGGGTTAGGGTGGGCCAAGCCTGGGGGTCCGGGGGGTAGGGCGGTTCTGCGTAAACTGTAGACTGGGTATAATGTGGAATGACCGTTAATGTGTTTGCTTACGTAATGTTTCAGTCGGGGTTCGGTAGGTACGAAGAGAGTTGAGACATTACCGGTTTTGAACGGGAGCGTTCGTAGCAATCGTCGGAGTAAGACAGAAAGTCGTCTCTGGGATGCTTTGTGCGGAGCTGTAGACGGACATGCGGTTTGCCATGTTTGGCTGTTTGTCGGAAAAGGCCGGGGAGATGTTGGGGTCGGGAGTGTGGAGATGATCATTGCAGTTGGTTGATGTCATAGGAAGTGAATGTGGGGTCACGAGACCAAATGTCGCAGACAGCGGCATCGATCTGCCGGACACAATTAGAAAACACTATATCGGTCCCTTCGGCTCTCTCTCTTCAGCTATTTATTATATTTCTCAATACGAGACGGAAACACAGTCAAAAAGCTACCAAAACAAAGCCAGTATGGACGGACCAAAGTCGCCAGCCTTGAAGCCAACAACCCCCAGACACAAGGGCGAGGTCGTAAAGTCCCCCTCAACCATCTCCTTCCTCTCTTTAAACGACCCAGTCTCCAAGCCATCCTCCTCCTCCACATCCACAACCAGAGTCCGATAGTTCAACCCAAGCATAGCACCTCATAGACCCTCTGCATCTTCAAACATTCGTATCTTAGACCTATCTTAATTTATCTTCTTTGTTACCATATCAAACTCTTCTTAACCAAGCTGTCAACATTTCCCTGGGTTAGGTTTGCAGGGGGCCAGTCCTCTGCACCCCCGTGGCTCTGCGAGGCTTCAAACGATAGAAAGAAAACACCACTAGCCATAGCCTCGAGCGGAGCGAGCCCTGAGTGTCTGGGGGGGTGTCCCCCCAGAAAACAACACTTGGGTTAGGTTTTGCAGGGGGCCAGCCCCCTGCACCCCCGTGGCTCTGCGAGGCTTCGACGAATAGAAGAAAAGAACCACTACCCATAGCCTCGAGCGAAGCGAGCTCTGGGGGTCTGGGGGCGTGCCCCCAGAAAATAAGTTGTGGGTTAGGTTTGCAGGGGGGCAGCCCCCTGCACCCCCGTGGCTCTGCGAGGCTTCAACGAATAAAAGGATTGAACATAACCAAACAAGTGCAAAAGCACAAGAAATGGAAAGAACAATTAGAAATAATTTTATGTATTGGAACAAGAGTCTGGCATGGTCTTCGTGAGTTATTCCGGGTTTAACTCCGAGTGGGTGCGCCTGGCGACTCTATAATAAACTGATTAAATGTCAATGTCAAATGTCAAAAGATTGAACATAACCAAAACCTCGGCGAAGCCGCCCTGGGGGTCTGGGGGCGTGCCCCCAGAAAGACAATTCTGGGTTAGTATTTGGCATTAGTACGCCAACAGTCGAATAAAAGTCTCACAGAGCTAGTGCTTTTGGTTCCTTTTCTAAAAGCGAACAACAAATCTACCAATAGTAACCTTACGGACGCGGCTTCCGTTCAAAATAAGGGTTGTCGCAGGGTGTATTGAAAGCCTCGTCGAGCTAGTGTTCTTGGTTCTTTTTAAAAAGACCAACACATCTACCTGTCAATCCTTTGCACCCTGTGGCTCTGCGAGGCTTCAACGAGTAGAAGGAACAGAACACTGCCCCTAGCCTCGAGCGAAGCGAGCCCTGGGGGTCTGGGGCGTGCCCCCAGAAAACAACCTGGGTTACGGTTTTGCAGGGGGCCAGCCCCTGCACCCCGTGGCTCTGCGAGGCTTCAACGAATAGAAAGTATAGAACGTTTCCCATAGCCTCGAGCGAAGCGAGCCCAGGGGGTCTGGGGGCGTGCCCCCAGAAAACTTTGTTCTGGGCTAGGATTTGCCCTCAATTTGATCATAAGCCTGGCACTTGTATGCGCTGGTTTTGGTACGGTTTTCGGGAACAGTGGGGTGTCCGGTACTGGCTATAATACAGTTCGAACTCGGAAACTTGGTCCAGTATTTGATTCATAATTAATTAATTGGTTACAGAAATTAATTAACCCAATCGCGATTAATTCAGCCGTGCGGTACCTACGCACCTGCCATCACGTGAGTGAGTAAATTGATGTTAATATAACCTACGCGCATGCATGTGTATCTCTCAATATATGCGCTTTTCCGGCTGCTTGAGTCCATCGAGCGCTGGCCCCAGACCGACAATATTTTACAGCTTAATTCCCTTCCTAGTCCGTCTAAAACACTTATTAAATTCATGTCTGAGCCCCTGCATATGAACTAATAATTCCTCTTGGCATCAACAATCTTAAGATACTTCTAAACGATTCAGTATATCATGCAATTACTCTACATGAAACACATTCCCTCAACTGCATGACATCCTACCATGCAAACACAATCTCTCATTCATCAACACACCGTTGCCATGACAACACCCTTAATTAACCTCACACACCAAACCTTACTTTTCTACTTCCCCAGCCCGAGACCTCCTGATCCCCTTCCCAGAACGTTCAGCCAAAGAATCCTCTCTTCTACAATCAAACCAAAACAAAAACTCTTTAATTATGCTTACGTAAAGAAACACCACACCTGGGGGCTTGCCCCCAGAAAACCACACCTGGGTAAGGATTTGCAGGGGGGCAGCCCCCTGCACCCCCGTGGCTCTGCGAGGCTTCAACGAGTAGAAAGAACTGAACATTATCCATAGTCTCGAGCGAGGATCTGGGGGCGTGGAGCCCCCCAGAAAATCACTACTGGGTTAGGTTTGCAGGGGGCCAGCCCCCTGCACCCCCGTGGCTCTGCGAGGCTTCAACGAATAGAAACAATAGAACACTACCCATAACCTCGAGCGAAGCGAGCCCTGGGGGTCTGGGGGCGTGCCCCCAGGAACTACATCTGGGTTAAGTTTGCGTGGCTCTGCAAGGCTTCATCTACCCATAATTCAAGCGAAGCGAGCCCCGAGGGTCTGGGGGCGTGCCCCAGGAACTACAGTTGGGTTAGGGTTTTGCAGGGGGCCAGCCCCCTGCACCCCCGTGGCTCTGCGAGGCTTCATCTACCCAAAACCTCGCGAAGCGAGCCCAGGGGGTCTGGGGACGTGCCCCCAGAAAACTGGGTTAGGGTTACTTTGAGAGTGAGTCGATTTGAATGTTAGTTGTTAGAGAGTTAATTGACCCATATTGAACGGATTCTGTTTGAGAAGGGCTGGTCGTCATCCTCGTCGTCAAACACGAGGCGATGTTCGTATATGGGCGCGGGGAGGGTCTTTTCGGGACGGTCGAGGCCGCCAACCCACACGATGCCCCGGTTGTTGAGGAACAGGGTGTCGTCATGCGTCTGGACGGGGTATTCATCGTCTTCTTCCTCGGTCGAGGCTGTCGTCGCCGTGTGGATAGAGCCTTTTTCAATGCAAGGGGTGGTGTCTGTAGTGTAATTGTTCGTGGTCGTCGTCTGCGGCGGGTGTTCGTTGATTGAGATCCACTTGGAGATGGAGTGGTCAATGCCATGCAAATAGTCGTCGTCTTCGTCTTCGTCGCTGTCCTCAGCGTTGTGCGTCACTGCGGGTATGTATGTAGACACCGCCCGCGGTCTCTGTATACATTCTGGGGTCACGTGATCCGTCTTACTAAGCGACTCTTCAAGGATGGAGTCTACACTAAAGTCGCCCGACGCTCCGAGGGAGGACGTGCCTATGATGGAGAGCGGACGACGCAGCCTCCTGCCCCAATTCTGCCTGCGACCGCCCTGCTGGGGCTCCAGCGTCGTCACAGGAGTCATGTCCGACCCGTCGCCTGTGCTATGCGAAATAGAGGCAGAGACGTTCTTCGAGGCGGTGGCCGAGCCCAGATTCAGACTGGCGGTCCGCTTGTGGCGCCGACGAAAAATGCTCATATATGGATGGTGGACAGCCCCTGCTTGCAGCGTGGGGCCCGGGCCCCTTTTATACAGACACACCACCTCCTGAAATTATTTTCTTCACAAAAAGGGCCCCCTTGAATTTACCACCCCGCGCGCAGCGCGCGCAGCGATTAATGTATATGTATGTGCATGGACGCGCCGCGCATATCTCCCACAGCAATCAGCGCTGCGCTGCATGCGCGCTGATCCGCTTCGCTCTTTCCTGTGCCTATCTTATTTATCCCTTGCTTCCGTGCCCGGGGAGCGTGGCCGAAACACTGGCCAGACAAACAAACAAACATACAAACAAGTAGACAAGCGACCTCATCGACGATGGATCGGGCCTGTGGACCCCCTCGCCCGATCGATCGTGGGTGCTGCTCTTCGACCCACTAGTGCACGTATCTATGTGCTAGCGCCGATAGATCGTGATCAGAAAATTAATACGTACATTTATACACCGTCGGCGTCGGCGTCGGCAGCCCGACCGGCCTTACCTAACCCTGGCCCTGCGTGCATGCCTGATGCACGCGCGCACGACGCGCGTACAGCGTGTAATATAAATACGACATCACAACAAACTAAACCCTTTCTTCTTCTTCACCCTGTAGTATTTCCTCCTCATAGACACATTTAGTCTGTAGACACGAGCAGCTCCTTCCAAACGACCTGTGCACGCTGTGCCTGACAGAGAGAGAGAGCAGGATCGTCGTATCATCGCCTCAGCCTCACGCAGCCCGCCTGTTGATCACCAGCCTAATATAGAAGCCTGGAACGTCCCCATGCACCACCACGCATGCAAGGCGTTGCGCTATGCAGGCGCACCAACGGTTTCATTAAACCAAATACTCAGCTATAAACAATCCCATTATAAAGGGGAAAACAATAACACCCCCTTCCATCCGCCATACGACCCCAGCGCCCGGTTCACAAAATATCGCCTGATTTTTACTACCACTACCCAAACCTCGAACGAAGCGGGTCCTGGGTCTTCCTGCCCCTCCTTCTGGGTTAGGTTTGCAGGGGGCCAGCCCCCTGCACCCCCGTGGCTCTGCGAGGCTTCATCAAATAGACCCTTACCCTTAACTTCGAGCGAAGCGAGCCCTGGGGGTCTGGGGGCGTGCCCCCAGAAAAAAACCACTGGGTTAGGATTTTGCAGGGGGCCAACCCCCTGCACCCCCGGGGCTCTGCGAGGCTTCAACGAATAGACCCTTACCCATAACTTCGAGCGAAGCGATCCCTCGAGCGAAGCGATCCCTGGGGGTCTGGGGCGTGCCCCCAGAAAACAACTGGGTTAGGGTTTTGCAGGGGTCCTGCCCCCTGCACTCCCGTGGCTCTGCGAGGCTTCAACTAGTATACCCTTACCCATAACTTCGAGCGAAGCGAGCCCAGGGGGTCTGGGGGCGTGCCCCCAGAAAACAACTGGGTTAGGGTTTTGCAGGGGGCTAGCCCCCTGCACCCCCGGGGCTCTGCGAGGCTTCAACGAATAGAAACAATAGAACGCTAGCGCTTTAAAGTCAACTCCAGCTCCCTTTGTTAGTCCAATTTCTCTACCGACTATAGACGCCATTTGACTGGCGGTCAGAATCATATCTGACGTCATGTCTGTCTTACTTTTCGCCGTAGCTAATATGGCATTTGTTACTATCAGAAAAACACTGGGAATGTATTTCACCGAACCTTCATGTCGTCAGCTTGTCCTAACACCCTGGTCCTGATGGCGATTCTGCAAAAGAATGGAATCGACTAATTGAGAAAAGAAAAGAAGTGAAAAAATATTCAATCGATCAATGGCAAGCAAGCTACAGCAGAGGAGTGGAGTATGGAAAGAAATACAGACTAGCTATGAAGAATGCGAGGTGTACGATTTACATCAAGAAGCTGAGGATGTTTGACGTAATAAATCCTGGCCAAGGTATGTTTCAAGTAAACTAGTTCAATTTCGAACAGGACATGCCTTGGTTGGGGGATGGTTTAAATAACAAGGGGTCCAGAGAGATGGAGGTTTCACCTGCGATTGTGGAGAACTCGAAATTATCTAGCATATTATCCAGCAATGTCCCAAGAGGTCAGAAGAATGAAAAAATAAAGAAGGTGTCCACGAATCTTGAGTTACCAATTTTATTGAATACCAAGGAACGAATAGAAAGGAAACATTACCAATAGCCTCGAGCGAAGCGAGCTCTGGGGGTCTGGGGGCGTGCCCCCCGAAAACACCCATTCTGGGTTAGGATTGCAGGGCCAGCCCCCTGCACCCCCGTGGCTCTGCGAGGCTTCAAGGGATACATGCCCAAAACCTCGCGAAGCGAGCCCTGGGGGTCTGGGGGCGTGCCCCCAGAAAACAGCATAGCGTAAGGATGTTAGAGTGGGTTTTTTGAAGTAGAGAATAAATCATATAATGTACATATCATCTATTGTGGTTGATATTTTGCATTTCGTAATAGGAAGGAGGGGCGGCCCATTGATGAGATTGTTGTGGAGGCGGGGGCGGGGGTGGTGGGAACCAAGTGTTGTTTGAGGTTGTAGTTGATGCAAATGGGTTTAAGGATTGTTGTGGAGGAGGTGGTGGAGGAGGAGCAGCTGCAGCTGCAGTTCGTGCTTTGGACGCTGCGATGATGCGTCGACGAATGTACATGCGTTTGATGCATCCGATGAGGATGAGAATGAGAATGAGGGCAGCGATGCCGCACACGACGCCAATGACGGCTGCCTTGTGCCGCTCGAACCAGGAGGGGGAGAACGGGCCGTCGCCGCTGCTGTTGAGCGGGTTGGTGTGGCTTCCGTTGATGCATTTGCCTCGTTGACAATGGCCCTTGCCTTGGCAGGGCGTGCCGTCCAGGAAATTTTGGTTTCCGCGGATGCACATGTTTCGGTACGAGGGGTCGACACACGATAGCTGACATGAGTCGTCGTTGCTGCATGCCTTGGTGATGTTGACCTCTTCGCCATTGACCTTGATTGTCGTGTTGGCCAGTAGTTGCACGCATTGGCGGTCTCTGGAAGTGCAGTGGCCCGAGATGCACACGAGGTCGTCAAAGCCGCTGTCCTTGTCTTCACAGTCCTCTCCGTCGGGCTTGTGTTTGTCCTCTGGACAAGCGGCTGATTTGCCTGTGCATTTCTCTTCGGGGTCGCAGGGGCCCTGCGACTTGCGGCATACAGTGTCTGACGATGAGAACTTGCACTTGCTGCAGCATACGTCGTTCGCATCGTCGCAATCTGCACCGTCCTTGAACTTGCACGTCTTGGGGTCGCAGCAGTCATTGTCTTTGCAGCCTTCTTCTCCACCACAATCGCAATCTTCACCGTCCTCTACAATGCCGTTGCCACACTCGTTCTTGGTGACGAGCTTGACTCCGGTGTTGGACGTTAGACACGTGGCGTTCACGCTGTTGCGTTTCATGGCTTGACACACGTTGCCCTGGGTACAGTCGCTGAATCCGTCTTGTGAGTCTGTGGACGACGGATTCATGATGTACTTACCACTTGCATCACAGTCATCCTTGGACTTTGGACAACAATCTGACGTTCGGTCTTTACCGCTGGAACATGTGCTTTCCGTGCAGTCGTGAACTGCACCGAATGAATGACCTAGCTCGTGTGCAAACACCCGCCAGTCCAGCTGGGTCTTGGAAATGACGTTTGCACCGGAGACAGACGTTCCGTTACCATTGTCGCTGGGCTTGCTGTTACAAATCATCCCCAGCCACGACAGACCCACCACTGAGCCTTGTTTACACGACGTGAACAGCGACCAGGTGGCATGGTTATCATATGTACGATTGCCACTGCCTCGCCACACGGAAAACTTGTTAAGACGGTCGCCAATCCCGTTCTCCGTGTCGTCGCTGCCACACTTGTAATTCCATTCAAGCTTGTCGTCTCCCTTCTCAGACGTGGACGGACAATCACCATCTTTAGGCATGAAGATGGACGCTAGACCTAGAGTAATGTTGAACGACTTTTCGTATTGCTCTGACGCCTGGTTCACGGTGTTGATGAAGTGTTCTCGGACGTCAGACGTAGAGTTGAAGTCATTCATGTAATTACAATCCGCCGCCATGCCTATAAGCGCAATCTTCTTCCGCTCCGGACACCCGTCCGTGTCTCCAATGGTGTTTTTCAGATTGATACCACTGGAGAACCCCGAGTCGCCCGTGTCGTCATCCTGTCCACTACGTCGAACCAGATCACCCCTCTCACCAGCGATCCGTTCGTAGTATTCTGGTAGAATGTTTCTATCCTCCAAATCAAACTCTGAAGAGACCATCTCCCGCTTCTTTTTTATATGAGGATCGTCCAACAGAGGACGATAGTCGTCGTCCAGAACCTCATAGTCATTGTACTGACTGGTTCGCATGTCCAAATCCCGCCACACGACCATATCAGACTCTAGACCGTCCAACAACGACCACTCGTCATCCCGCAAATCCAGCTTAAACGAGTGAACGTCGTTTATATGATAAATAGCCGCAGGCACCCCCAGCCCCTCCTCATCATCCACCTTCCAGGACCCCCGGACCCTTGGCCGGTC
The DNA here is from genome assembly GCA_030573635.1 of Blastobotrys ciferrii. NCBI lineage: Eukaryota > Fungi > Ascomycota > Dipodascomycetes > Dipodascales > Trichomonascaceae > Blastobotrys > Blastobotrys ciferrii. Next base: position 86,689 of record JAJMDO010000056.1, on the reverse strand, counting down.
AGTCCCAATATCATGAATGGTGAGTCGGGCCCAGCCCACGGGTTTATATTTATACTGCAGCTTTCCATCGGCCACCCGATAGGCAGCAACCCGTCTATAGGCAGTGCCCTTAAACGTAGACACCACGTTGGAGCTGCCCGGGAAATCCGGGTGCGGAACCTCCTCCCCTTGCTCATTCAGCGTCCACACCGTGTGGCCCACAGACGCAGCAGGGTTCGGCTCCAGCACAAACTTGTATTGCTGTGTGTTCTGAGGCGACTCCAGCACCGATGAGTTTCTTGTAAGATACGAAAAGAGCGTCTCAGACGAAACCCCAAACGGGGTCTGCGCCTCATTAAATATCTCTCTAACAGAACTGTCATCCATGCTAAACCCGAACTTGCCCAAAAAGCCAGAGTTGTTCGGATCAGCCACAGCCCACCATCGTCTCGCGATATTGTGGTATCGTCGTGTGGACGGGATCTCCACTCCTACCGTCACCTTTTGATCCACACCGTCTCCAGAAACCGTAAGGCCCCTGACAGACGAAAGGTAGGACAGCGGACGATCCCGGCCAACTGACACTGCCTCGACAACCAGCATTAGCGTGCAGAGCACAACCACCGCTAGCCGTATCATCATCTCGTTGTCGTTCTTCCAACTATTTAGTACCTGTCGGCCGTCGGTATTAAAAAACTGCGCACAAACGCACGCACACACAAAAATGTCGATCACCGAAAAATCTATTTTTATACCCCGCTAAAACAATAAAAAAAAGCCAAAGCCACCTCCTCCAAAACCTTATCTCACTCCCATCTATAACTATATAAAGCCTACCCTACCCACCCCATACATATAACACACGTCTCTCTTATCTCTGCATATTCCCCACTCCCAACCAGGCACCGTGTCTCACTTCATTGTGACAACGCATCCTCATTGTCTTAACGCATTGTGCCAGTTTTGTTCTTTTCCAGAAAAGAACCAAAAGCGTTAGCTCTGCGAGGCGCCAACGAATGGCGAAAGCTTTGACCTGCTTTGTTCTTTTCCAGAAAAGAACCAAAATCGTTAGCTCTGCGAGGCTCCAACGAATAACAGCTGCATTCTTGCGACAGAAGCTTTAGCCGACTTTGTTCTTTTCCAGAAAAGAACCAAAAGCATTAGCTCTGCGACCAACGAATACAGCTGTATTATTGCAACAAAAGCTTCAGTCTGCTCTGTTCTTTTCCAGAAAAGAACCAAAAGCGTTAGCTCTGCGAGGCTCCAACGAATAACGGCTGCATTCTTGCAACAAAAGCTTTAGCCGACTTTGTTCTTTTCCAGAAAAGAATCAAAAGCATTATCTCTGCGAGGCTCCAACGAATACAGCTGCTTTTTTGTAACAAAAGCTTTAGCCTGCTTTGTTCTTTTCCAGAAATTAGCTCTGCGAGGCATCAACGAATGGGGAAAGCGTTGACCTGCTTTGTTCTGTTCCAGAAAAGAACCAAAAGTGTTAGCTCTGCGAGGCTCCAACGAATTCAATCAGGCTTTTGCGGCCAAAAATTGTAGCCCGCTTTGTTCATTTCCAGGAAAGAACCAAAAGCGTTAGCTCTTCGGGGCTCCGATGAGCAGTCTCAAGTTTTTCGGTGAAGGAAATAGGGTTTTGAAAGAAGCGATTGTTAAGTTTTTGGTTTATCGGAGCCTTGGTTCTTTTCCAGAAAAGAACCAAAAGCATTAGCTCTGCGAGGCTTCGGTGAGTAGTTTGAAGTCCTTCGGTGAAGGAGATAGGGTTTTGGGAGAAGCGACTGTTGAGTTTTAGGTTCGTCGGAGCCTTGCAGAGCTACCGCTTTTGGTTCTTTTCTGGAAAAGAACAATACCAGAAAAGAACAATACTGGCTAGCCACGTTAGCCTGCTTTGTTCTTTCAAAAAAGAACCAAAAGCGTTAGCTCTGCGAGATGCTGACAAATACAACCACATTCTTGAAACAGGGCTGCACTTGGCCAGCTTTTGCTCTTTTTAGGAAAGAGAAATATTCGCTGAGCGTTAAATTGGCTTTAACAAAGTCAACCAGTCTTGTCCTACAACCAGGTTCTTCCGGTAAAGAGAAGTAGACAGCTTTGTTTTTTTCTAGAAAAAAGAACCAAGCATAACCGTTAGCTCTATGATGCAAGGAAATAATATAAGCTTTTTGTGGGAGGGCCTATTGGGCTTTTAGGCTAATTGGAGCCTCGCAGGGCTGAGTGATTTGCAAATCGGAAAAGAAAAATACCGGTCTGCCGCATTAGAGCCGAGTCCACGTATTGCGAATAGTGTTCGTTTCCAGAAAAGAAAACCAAAACTGTTGGCTCTGCCAGGTTCGGACAAATAGTATCAAGTTCTTCTGTGAAGGAAATAGGGTTTTAAAAGAAGCGACTGTTGAGTTTTTAGGTTCATCTGAGCTTCGCAGAGCTAACACTTTTGGTTTTTCTCTGGAAAAGAACAATAATGGCTAACTCATTTGGTCTGCAAGGCTCTGCTGAATTGCCTCAAGTTATTCTGTGAAGAAATAGGCTTCGTTGGAGCCTTGCAGAGCCACAGGGGTACAGGGGGCTGCCCCCCCCCCCTGCAATCCTAACCCAGTAGTAGTTTTCTGGGGGCACGCCCCCAGACCTCCTGGGCTCGCTTCGCTCGAGGTTACGGGTAGTGCTCAATACTTTCTATTCGTTGAAGCCTCGCAGAGCCAACACTTTTAGTTCTTTTCTGGAAAAGAACAATACATGTTAGTTGTGTTGGACCCGAGTCTACACCGTGGGGGTATTGTTCTTTTTCAGGAAAGATATAGAAGTTTATTATTACGCATTTCCAGGCAGGAAACAAAAGCTTGGGCCTTTCATGTGGGTAGACTGAACCATTCCATTCGTGAAGAGTGGTATTGGCTATTTTTTTTGAAGGAGCCTTTAGTGAGCTGCACATTGTGTTAGAATACTATGCCAGCCGTATATGCCATTCCGCTTCTGCTTTTTAGTTAAGCAGGTCCAAGCACTGCTTGTAGGCTTTCTGAGCACTAATTGCATTCCTTTATAACCACTCTTGTGTTTTCTGTTTCGTTTTCTGAAAAAAAGCAAAGATTGAAGTTCTGAACAACATTTAGTAGCATAGCTTGTGGTTCTGATTGCCTCATCCAGAGACAGAAGGAAACTGGTCAAATAACTTCACCGATTTTCCCCAACCAAACCTGTGCTTTTTGCTTCTTTGCAATTTGTCTAGAAAAAGAAGAACACTGCAATATGATCGAAACCCTCAAATGTTTGAATTACTGATATATAATTTTTTGATATATAGTCCTCTCTCTACATTCGGGACTCTAATATAATAGATTTACCGAACACTGGTCCACCAGCTAGCCTGACCATTTTTTGGTCGAAAACTAGTGTTTTCCTCCTTTGACGCCATTATTGCGGTAGATACGCTAGACTAGTCTGAAAGCCTCTTCAGCATAGCTGTCTTCATCTTTTTTTTTTTTTTTTTTTTTTTTTTTTTTTTTTTTTTTTTTTTTTTTTTTTTTTTTTTTTTTTTTTTTTTTTTTTTTTTTTTTTTTTTTTTTTTTTTTTTTTTTTTTTTTTTTTTTTTTTTTTTT
>JAJMDO010000056.1:0-83014 GCA_030573635.1 Blastobotrys ciferrii | reverse complement strand
AAACTGAAAACAAATGCTTAAATTCTCCGAGAAATGACATATGCATACATTCATGGTCCAGAGCTAGGCGCAAACAGGTACTTAGATTTCTCAACTTTACACTTACCTATTCAAATCCACCAGTTACGCGATGAACGTTACTATACCAAGAGAACAGTAAACTCCTTTATTCTATCCCGTTCAGCCTTCTCATCGCTATGATTCAAGCATATAACGCTCCCAGAACCCCAGAGCTCTCTTCACTGGAGTCTACGGTTACTATCCTTTGAAACCTCGCAGAGCCACAGCAGCCAGCCCCCTGCAATCCTAACTCACATACAACTTTCTGGGGGCACGCCCCCAGACCCCCAGGGCTCGCTTCGCTCGAAGTAATGGATAATGTTCAGTTCTTTCTATTCGTTGAAGCCTCGCAGAGCCACGGGGGTGCAGGGGGCTGGCCCCCTGCAAAACCTAACCCAGTAGGCTGTTTTCTGCGGGCTAGCCCCCAGACCCCCAAGGCTCGCTTCGCTCGAAGTTATGGGTAGTGTTCTATCGTTTCTACTCGTTGAAGCCTCGCAGAGCCACGGGGGTGCAGGGGGCTGGCCCCCTGCAAACCCTAACCCAAGGGTAGTTAGTGGGTTAGGGTAGAGAAGTTAGCGGGTTAGGGTAGGGAAGTCCCAAATCCGGGACAAGGCGGGAGATAACGGATATTTATAACAGAGCGATCGATAAGTGTAGTTTTGTTGGAGAATGAGACTGGACTTGCTGTTGCTACTTGGGGTAGCGCAGTGTGCGATAGAGGGGGTCTGGGGGATGTCTCTGTGGGACTTGGGCCGGCCACACACGAAGGAGCCTTATGATCCCGAGACGACGACGATTCCCGACTATGTGACTAGATATGCGCCGCTGGTGCATCTGTATTCGGAGGAGACGTATTGGCCCTATGGAATAGAGGACTATGTTCCGCACTTCACGCTCCAGGACGGTTTGCATCGCAACGTGTCCGAGGGACGACTAAGATTGCAGGATCTGGAGCACTATAGACGCTATGGGCTGGGGGAGCTGTTTCTCACGGCGAAGGACGACTTCGATAACGACCCAGCGTGGATCACGGGCCGGGAAAACGTGCCCGATATCGAGACAGGCCGGATCCGGGGGGCCCCCGCCACCTGCATCGTCGTCGACAAGGGCGACGGCGTCGTCGACGCCTTCTGGTTCTACTTCTACTCGTTCAACCTCGGCCCGTTCGTCATGGGGGGCGGGCCCTACGGGAACCACATTGGCGACTGGGAGCATTCGCTCGTGCGCTTCATCCATGGCGAGCCCCATGTCGTGTGGATGTCGGCCCATGGCGGGGGGGCGGCCTACGACTACGCGGCCATGGAGAAGCTGTCGGCGGACCGCCGACGCCCGGTGATTTTCTCCGCGCGCGGCACGCACGCGAACTACGCGTCGGTGGGCCAGCACTCGCACGACCTGCCCTTCTACATGCTGTCGGACTTCACGGACCGAGGTCCGCTGTGGGACCCAACCGAGAACTTCCTTGCATACATGTACGACGGGACGCGCATCGCGTATGCGAATGGGTCGCACCCCGGGCGGGAGCATGCTCTGGGCAACTGGCTGGCGTATCTCGGGGCCTGGGGCGACCAGAAGCTCATTCCAACAGATCCGCGGCAGAAGTTCCACCCGTTCGAGTGGCGCTACATCGACGGCCCGATTGGTCCGCTCGAAAAGAACCTCATGCGCTCAAAGGTCTGCGAACGGTCCAAGTGGTGGAACTTCTTCCAGGTCTGCCGCATCCGCCACAAGGTCCAGATGGGCGAGGGCATCGAGGCCGAGGGCGGCGGATGCGCCCTCGCCTTCGACCACATCCAGCCAATCTTCGTCCAGTACATCCTCAGACTCCTCACCTGGCGCGGCTGGGGATGCTTCATCGTAGATAGAATCTGGGGCTAATCTTGTATTATTTATTCTTTCATTCCTTCTTCTCCCTAACCCAGGGGTACACCCCCTGAACCCTAACCCTTTTCTGGGGGCACGCCCCCAGACCCCCTGGGTCGGCTTCGCTGAGGCGTTGGGTATGCATTCGTTGAAGCCTCGCAGAGCCACGGGGGTGCAGGGGGCTAGCCCCCTGCAAAACCCTAACCCAGTTTCTGGGGGCAGGCCCCAGACCCCCTGGGCTCGCTTCGCGAGGTTTTGGGTATGTATTCGTTGAAGTCTCGCAGAGCCACGGTAACCTAATCCAGGTGTGTTTCTGGGGGCACGCCCCCAGACCCCCAGGGCTCGCTTCGCGAGGTTTTGGGTATGTATTCGTTGAAGCCTCGCAGAGCCACGGGGGTGCAGGGGGCTGGCCCCCTGCAAATCCTAACCCACAAGTTGTTTTCTGGGGGCACGCCCCCTGACCCCCTGGGCTCGCTTCGCTCGAGGCTATGGGTAATGTTCTATGCCATCCGGTCCTGGTGCTTTGTCTGTTGGTGTATTTTCCAGGGCACGTTCTGCTGGGGGTGGCCAATTAGTGCTTGTGGATCTTCTAGGTATTGTCGTCGTGGATTCCGGTGCTGTTGGGTAAAGTCTGTTCAGTAGATGATCAGCCCTTTCTTCAGCAGAGTTTGTTAACCTCCCATCTGATTTCTTCAAATGAGGCATCAGCGTGTTTTCCTGCTGGGGCTTGGTGTAGTTTCGTGCCTTCCAAATGTCCTTACCGAACAACTTCATCAAGAAATTGTTCCAGCATTCTTGCTTCCGTTTCTTTACCTCCATGTAGAATTGGTTATTGAGCCTTCTTGCCTCCAGTATTCGGTCTGCTGTTGGTCGTCTTCTCCTGTGAATTCTCGCCATCTTGGTTTTCTTCAGCAGCCCTTTAAGTTCTTCGTTCCACCAGCGATTGCTATACCTGCATAACCGCTACTTGGGTACCGTTGCCTCTAAGGTTAACTGCAGACCTTCAGTTAGATCTTCAGCTAGCTTTTCAGCATGATTCTCAGTAGTCGGGGCCATGTAGGGCGTGTGTATTAGTCTTGAGCGTAATTGTGAGTTAATTTCCTCCCAATCAGCCTCTTAATACTGGTTTCTGGAAATCACTTTGACCTTTGGTCTTAAAGCTGTTATGCGGGCATCCCACCTTTGTAGCTTGTGACCAGAGAGTAGTTCTTTTTGCTCTTCCGACAGCGGGATGAAGTCAATGTTGTCCACAGTGTCTTGTGAAGCAAATGTGAGGTCAATTATTGAATTGGAGCTGTGAGTTGGCTCGTAAGGAGGGGGCACGAAACTCATGTTATATACTAGCATCCACTCCATTACTTCACTAGCTTTTGTTTCATTCCTTCGTTGGTCCCATAAATAGTGGTGAAGGTTGTAGTCCCCACTAATTATGACGTGTTTCATTGAATGTCCTTCCGGTTTTTCCATTGCTTCATGGAGAGCTCCTTGGTACCCTAAGTCTGTGTTTGATTGGTTGTAAATGTTTTCTCTGGGTTTGAATTCCAACCGTGTCTCTTGTGAAAAAGTCCGGCAATTCCGTTACCGGATGTTTCGCTTGATATCTTGTGTTAACGCATATCAGTGCTCTGTTTGGCTCATCGCTCTGCGATTGGGTGTGGATTAGACGCCAATTCCCCCCAGCGAAGAGTCCTTTTTTACTTTTGCTTTGTTCTTGGATCAACAGTATATCTGCTGAGTCCTGTTTGTCGGATTCAAGTAATAATTCAATCACTTCTCTTTGTTTTCGGCAGTTAATAAGAAGTAATTTTATGTATTGTATCAAGAGTCTGGCATGGTCTTCGTGACTTATTCCGGGTTTAACTCCGAGTGGGTGCGCCTGGCGACTCTATAATATACTGATCAAATGCCAATGGGTAATGTTCTATACTTTCTATTCGTTGAAGCCTCGCAGAGCCACGGGGGTGCAGGGGGCTGGCCCCCTGCAAATCCTAACCCACAAGTTGTTTTCTGGGGGCACGCCCCCAGACCCCCAGGGCTCGCTTCGCTCGAGGCTATGGGTCTATTCGATGAAGCCTCGCAGAGCCACGGGGGTGCAGGGGGCTGGCCCCCTGCAAACCCTAACCCACGGGTTGTTTTCTGGGGGCACGCCCCCAGACCCCCAGGGCTCGCTTCGCTCGAGGCTATGGGTCTATTCAATGAAGCCTCGCAGAGCCACGGGGGTGCAGGGGGCTGGCCCCCTGCAAACCTGGGTCGATGACGGCGGGGGGGGGGGGATGAAACCGAGAAGGTTGATAGTAGGGTTAGGGCCGCATCTGATGCGGCGTGGGTAGAGAGGTGATGAAATTTGTAGTGGGGATGAGGGCATTTATAAGCAAATTAAATAAGCGTTTTTTTTTCTTCTTCACGAGCAGCCGGCGGGAGGGCAGTTGTTAGTAGACATGATCACGCCGCCGAGCGAGATTAGTGCGGAGGTGTTGAGCACTGCGCAGACGGTGCTTCGGGGGCAGGCGGAGGCGTTGCGCTACATATCTGAGCTGTACGAGAAGGACGAGGCGAGTCGGCAGCAGTTTTTACGATGTCTGGAGTGTCTACGGGCGAGCCAGCTGGCGCAGGGGAAGGCGGTGTTGGCGGGGGTGGGCAAGTCGCACAAGATAGCGGACAAGCTGGCGGCGAGCATGGTGTCGCTGGGGGTACAGGCGGTGTCGCTTCATCCACAGGATGCCCTTCACGGAGATCTGGGGACGGTTCGGTCGGATGACGTCGTGGTCCTGATCACGGCGTCGGGGAACACCTCCGAGCTCAAGGTCCTCTGCGAGCATCTTCCGGCCGAGGTCATGACGATTTGTCTAACGTGCACGCCGGAGAGTCCGCTGGGGCTGCGGGCGGGTCACGTGCTGGCGGCGTATGTGCCGCCGGCGCTGTCGGAGCGGGCCCTGTACGGGGTCGAGGCCCCCACGGTCACGACCACGGCGTGTCTAGCAGTTGGCGATGCTCTGACCGTGACGCTCGCAGAGATGTTGGTGACCGATCGACAGCAGCGTCGTCGCAACTTTGGTCGGTCGCATCCCGGCGGGGCAATTGGCTCCCGCTTCCAGTCGCAGGCCACGTGGTCCGGGGTCGTGGCCTGTGTAGATTCGTTGGACGCGTTTGCCAGCGAACGCGCATTGCTCACGTTCCTCGTGGGGAAGCAGTATCTCCTGTGTGGCGGCGAGTGGCTGATACACGTGGATCGGATCGTGGCGGACCTCGACAGCTTCATGGTCGATCGCGCCCGGTATCTGCAGACCCACGGCCTCTCGATACATTGCATACCGCGGGTGCGTAAGGACGAGCTGGTCGACCCGCCCCAGGGCCGCTTCCTGCTCTGGGACGAGGCTCTTGATCGTCCCACAGCCCTCTACAACGACCCGAACTAGCATCATCCGCGACAGAACCAACCGCATCCTGTGATATAGCCTTGTTCAATTGTTTCTAACCTACTACTGGTGCTTTTCTGGGGGCTAGCCCCCAGACCCCCGTGGCTCGCTTCGCGAGGTTTTGGGTAGATGAAGCCTCGCAGAGCCACGGGGGTGCAGGGGACTGGCCCCTGCGAAACCCTAACCCTGTTTTCTGGGGGCACGCCCCCAGACCCCCTGGGCTCGCTTCGCGAGGTTTTGGGTAGATTGAAGCCTCGCAGAGCCACGGGGGTGCAGGGGACTGGCCCCTGCGAAACCCTAACCCTGTTTTCTGGGGGCACGCCCCCAGACCCCCTGGGCTCGCTTCGCGAGGTTTTGGGTAGATGAAGCCTCGCAGAGCCACGGGGGTGCAGGGGACTGGCCCCTGCGAAACCCTAACCCTGTTTTCTGGGGGCACGCCCCCAGACCCCCTGGGCTCGCTTCGCGAGGTTTTGGGTAGAAGAAGCCTCGCAGAGCCACGGGGGTACAGGGGGCTGGCCCCCTGTAAAACCCTAACCCAGGTGTTGTCTTCTGGGAGCTAGCCCCAGACCCCCCTGGGATCGCTTCGCTCGAGGCTACGGGTATCCTTCTGTTATTTCTATTCGTTGAAGCCTCGCAGAGCCACGGGGGTGCAGGGGGCTGGCCCCCTGCAAAACCTAGCCCAGTAATAGGTCTCTGGGGGCTAGTCCCCAGACCCCTGGGCTCGCTTCGCTCGAGGCTATGGGTCTATTCGATGAAGCCTCGCAGAGCCAAGGGGGTGCAGGAGGCTGGCCCCCTGCAAAATACTAGCCCAGTAGTAGGTTTCTGGGGGCTGGGGATGCAACCCTGATAGCAGAGTAAATTAGGTGCTTTCGAATTGCCTTTGAGAGATTGCAGGCGGTGACATCTGTACTCTCCTTCCATAGAGTCAGCTGTAGTTACGCATTTTCAATACCTCCCAATGTGTAGTCTTTATTACGCTTAAGCAAACGGTATTCCAATCCATTGGGGGGGGGGTGTCTCTCTGCCAACTGTCAGAATACCCGTTGTTTGAGAGCGAAATAAGTTTGTGCTGTTTATTATAGTCTTCTCTTTGTAGTTTAGCATCGCTTCAAAGTTGCCATATTGAATCACAACATTAGGCAGCTTGGAAACTCTCTTATTGACGTTTCGTGCACTCTGTTAACATCAGCTAACAACCTCTTTGCAGTTCTACTCGATACTGTAATCCCCATAGTATTCAGCGAATCTATTTCCGTCGAACCTGTTCTTGTGAATAGAGTAATAACACTGAGCGTTTTTGAACATTTGAAGCGTTTTGCTGATTTCGAGTGAAACAAAGTATTAGCCAGACAGTCATAAGCCTAGTATCGACAACGCGAGAATTTATCCTATCTTCTTTTCGAGAAGAACTTAGGTGTGAAAATACCATATATATTTGACTAACCGAAAAAGCTCTGGTGCCAATTCACAGATTCTATCATAAATCATCTCAAATGTTAGATTGCAGAACTTGGCTGGCTTCTAAGGGTCACATCGGTTAAAGTTAGCATCTGAAAACTCGGTAGATTCGCAAGGTAATTCCAACTCTTTTGAGACTATACCAAGGTCCATACGTTGCTTTCCACCTTCTCTCCGAAACATCACTCATGGAATACTTCATCTTCAAAAGCCCTTCGTATTGCATCTTTCGAAGCTTTTCTTTTCTTTACTATGCCGTGCAATTCTCCACATCAAATCCTCAATTGAAACATCATGGGTATGCATTTTTGCAACAATTTCGGTCAAAATGTTCCTCCTTAGGCAGTCCATTTTTCACTTTTGTCCAGTTTATCTTTTTTCACCCTTTTAGTTCTTTGGTAGCTCGGCCCTTCAGGCCTACACCGCCACCAGGCGCCTCAACTCTTTTCTTTTCCAGTGAAAGCATGGGCCTTTCAAACTAGTCAACTAATGATATTCTTATTTTTCTAGAAAAAGAAGCAAATTAATAGTGTTTGTTCTGCGAGAGGCAGACCCTCAATCCTTGGTGAAGCCGGGGTTTGGCCAGGGGCGTTTCCCCAAAAAAGAAAAAATCCTTATATTATATTATGACGTCGACACTCTCGCGGGATCGATATCGATAGAGTTTTTAGTTTAATTAATATTATATATATTAGCTAGTATAGCTAGCTAGTATACGTATATATACTGCAGCTGGACCGCCGGGCGGATCGCGATCGCGATCGACATCTATTTAGACGAGCTAGCTATATATGCATGAACGTACTGGCTATATATATTATGCATATATATGCATTTTCGAATTATTAATTAATTAAACCTATCTCTCACCAATGGAAATAGACACTACATCATACTAACTGAAACCTCGTATCTGGTACATTTCTATGGCATTGTCAGAGAGTTGTGCTTTTTCGCAGCCAAAGTACTTTTACACTGTTAGCGGACTTTCTAAAAATGACTTCATAGTTTGGCCTTAATATTTGCCAAGCTAACCAATTTTAGGAGCCAGTTTTATTCCTCCGCCATCTGGTGGCAAATGGACACGTCCCTTTCATCTTTACTTTCTGCTGATGGTATGAAGCTATCATTCTTTTGCTATATTACTTCGACTAATGCTAATTCTTAGTTAAGGTTGCGTCCTCCAGGAAGCCACCCAATCCTCCTTCTCGCAGTTCAATGGGTCAGCGTAAGTCATTTCAATCTCCCATGCTTAATCTCAAGCCGGCATAACAAAATCTAGAGATTTGTTTAATAAGTCCAATTCAGTCCGCAGTTCTCATAGACCACTCTACCAGGCGGCCAGATGCAGCGGAAACATCGCTTTCATCCTTACCCTTCAGCTGATGGTAATGAGCTATTATTTACCTGTTATATTACTCTGACTAATGTTAGTTATTAGTTAATACTGTGTCCTCCGGGAATCATCCTTCTCGCAGTTCAGTGGGCCAGAGTAAGTCAACCTCTCATCCCTAATCTCAAAAGCCTACTAAATATAGGGATTTGTTTTAATGAGCCGAATTCAGTCCGCAGTTCTTATAGACCACCTCGACCAGGCAGCCAGATGCAGCGGAAACATCGCTTTCATCCTTACTCTTCAGCTGATGGTAAGAAGCTATTATTTTCTGTTATATTAATCTGACTAATGCTACTTCTTAGTTAATACTGTGTCCAGAGGGAATCTTTCTTCTCGCGGTCCAGTGGGCCAGAGAAAGTGATAACAATCTCTCATCATTGGTCTCAGACCTGCCTAACAGAATATAGAGGTCCGTTTTAATGAGCCCAATTCGGTTCACCGTTCTTGCCGCAGACCAGTTGTATACTCTTCACGTCTCGCTAATGATGAAACTGATGCTGTTCAGAGTGAGTTCATTGAATACCTCCTCACTCGTTCCGAGGCTAATAAAAATATAGGGAGCCTTTTATTTCGAGTATGCATCCCTCATGAACAGAGAATGGAATATATCCAGCAGACTTCAACGGGTGTTTCAGACGCACTCAGGCCACTATATCCATCATCTTCTGGTCCATTTAGCCCTCTTATTTCTGAAGGAGTATCCACTGTTCAACGAAGAAATGACTGTCCACTTGAGTCTTTTCCTGATTTTTGTCGAGTGTTGGATTTGTCGGGCTCAGATCAAGAGCCTGCCCAGTATCCTAATCAAAAGGGAACTTGAAAATGTACAGAAGCTGGAAAAACTGACAAAGACCAACCAAAACACCTGTCCTTGGATATTTTCGATCAAAAAACGTACAAAATCGCGAAATCTATGGGAAACTTCAATACACAAATACCTGACGACGTCTTTGTAACAAATATCAAAAGCATCAACCGGAAACAGTGACTCCGCGAAATGAGGACAACGATACTTACTCTCCCACAAATATCTGGCAACCCTACTGATCAAATCGTAGTCGAAGGCCTTTTATCTCTCGGAGATTGTTAATTTACCAACACCTATCTGACTTTGAACTGGACCTCTGACCGGTTTGCATGGTTTGAGTGGCATACTTGATCCCGATGATGAAAATTAACATCCTCCTTTAGGTTATGGCGATAAAGATTGAAGTTGCGGACTATCTTTGGAATAGTGCGCTTGCAAGGACGAAGGGCATTCTCTGAACCAAGCCGCTATTTGGTACCCTATAAGCGTGGGTGCCTTAAAGAAAATTGTTCTCGGTACGGTGCTTCCAAATTTCAGCAACAAAACAAAGAGCCGTTGCTGTTCGAACAATATGCCGTTTCCTGAATACAACCCGCCGCGAAACCAAGTAGAGCATTTTAAGATGAATGCTCTCGTCACGAATTCTAGAATTCTAAACACTCAATTTTCCTTTGCGACAACTAGTAGGACGGAAAATTGTTAGCCGCAGCTGTTTCAAGAAAGGAAACGGGGAATGTCGCAGTGTGTCCTCCACGGGTTCTCTAAGGAAATACATGTTGAAGGGAACTGAAGAAACCCAACAAATCCATCTCTTTCTTGCCAGAATGCGGCACCTTACAATCCTTTATTTCTCCGTATATTTGGCTAGCTTCCATGTTGACATCATAGCGCCGTCACTAACTAGCTATCTGGCTGCAAAATATCGATGTTAACGTGTCTCTTCGAGTCGTTACTGCCCTCACCAGCTGCAGCACACATCCACCTACCAGCACTGCTTCTGGGAAACAGGGGTTCCATAAACAACTACTCAGTCGCTAAACGACCTCACATTCAAATGGACAACGCATATTCCCTTCCCAGAGAAATCCTAATGAGCCAACTATCGCGGAATTAACTTACGGCCCCTCTGTTGGCCATTTATCCAGCAATGTCCCAAGAGGACAGAAGAAAGAAAGAAACTAAAGAAAGTGTCTCCGAACCTCGAGTCGCCAATTTTATTGAATACCAATAAAGGCCTCCGTGCAAAGTCGGAGTTTATCACGACTGGATGAAAACATGACACAGCGAAACTCGACGTGTGCCAAATCAATCAATCTAGTAGCAGGTAGTTGGAAGCAACCCAGGCTACGTCACAGCAGGCTGATTCTTCTGAATCCGGATCTGACTGAGTCGCTAAACCGGAGATGATGAGTGGAAGCAAAGAGACGAACAAGTGCAAAAGCACACGAAAGAACAATAAGGAATAGTTTTATGTAATGGATCAAGAACCTGGCATGGTCTTTGTGACTTAACTCCGAGTGGGTGCGCCTGGAGACTATAATAAACTGATTAAATGTCATATGTCAAAGATTTATTCGTTGAAGCCTCGCAGAGCCACAGGGATGCAGGGGGCTGGCTCCCTGCAAACCTAACTCAGTAGTATTTTATGGGGGTCGGGGGGAGGGGGTCGCCCTTGCGTTTGAGGGTTAGGTTCTATTCGATGAAGCCTCGCAGAGCCACGGGGGTGCAGGGGGGAGGCCCCCTGCAAAACCCTAACCCACATATATTTCTGGGCACGCCCCTAGGCCCCCAGGGCTCGCTTCGCTCGAGGTTATGGGTAGTAGTAGCCTCGCAGAGTCGGGGATGGTGAGAACCTGCAGTCCGAACCCAGGGGTAGAAGAATTGAAGTAGGGTAGGCGGATACAGATGGATGAGAGGTGGTTAGTGCCGCGGGGTGCCGTGGCCAAGGTATTATTTTGAATGTTTCGAAAGGCATCGGGCCGAAGAAGGTTGCTTCTGATAAAGCAGGCGGGGCGATAAGACAACAAGGAGCGGATCTGTTGGAGCAGCGTACAAATAGATAGGCTATGGAAATGTAGAATAGGTTCTGGTGGATTTGCCGGAATAATTTGGAGTGTGCTCAGGGTTGAATGGGGAAATGTCTGGTGCATCGTTATGCAGTGTCCAAAGGGGAAGGTCTGATGCCGATGCAGTAGATCAATAGGAATGCCATCTATATATAAATGAGCCGTTGCTCTGCACACGCGTTTTCAGCCCACAATGGTAAACAGGCTGAAGTATCTGGTCGGTGGGATAGTGTACATAATATTCACTATCCCGCTATTCCTGGTGGCTATTGTGGCTGACGCTTTTAACTCCTACTCGCTATCAAATTGGGTCAGGAAGTGCGTCAACTGGCTCTCGGATAGTCTGCTCAGCGAGGCCGAAGAAATCCTCCCCCTGCCATCTGAAATGATAAGCAAGCGGTCCCGGAACCCTGAAAACGAAGAGACGAACGACAATGACGACACTGCAACTACTGGAGGCCAGGAGTACCGCCAGGTGCAGACGACCTGGTACAAAGAGGCGTTGGGCTACGTGCTGATGATCCCATTGACAATCATCACGATGCTGCTCTTCCTCCTCGGGGGCTTCCTGAAATTCCAGCCCTTAATTGCATGCGGGTTCACCCTCGGCCGGTTCCTCATGGACCTCTTCGGCATCGAGGACGACTTTGTTTACGAAAAATACGAGCACGTTAACGACTTGGGCAATGAAACGAACATAGACGCTAAAACTAAATAAATATCATGCATGGGAGTACTTTATACCAGGAAACTCTATCCGGCTTTTATCTGGGGGCACGCCCCCAGACCCCCAGAGCTCGCTTCGCTCGAGGTCATGGGTAGTGGTTCTATACTTTCTATTCGTTGGGCCTCGCAGAGTTATAATTCTAACTCAGTAGTGCTATTCTCTGGGGGCACGCCCCTAGACCCCCAGGGCTCGCTTCGCTCGAGGCTATGGGTAGTGGTTTTTTCTTTCTATTAATTGAAGCCTCGGAGAGCTACGGGGGTGCAGGGGGCTGGCCCCTGCAAAACCTAACTCAGGTGTCGTTTCTGGGGTACTCTTAGCTCGAGGCTATTGAAAGCTTCGCAAAACTACGGGGGGGTGCCGGGGTCAGCCCCCTGCAAAATCCTAACCCAGGTGAGTTTTGAAGGTGGATATTGGGAGGACTACCCCTTCGTGATGAGCGATGGTCCGTGCGCGCAAATGCGCGATGGTGCCGTAGATTTTAGACAATCCTTTTGCCGTACGTAGGACAGACGAATTCTATGGAAGCTTTAGGGCGATTGGCTAGTTTTCCATGTAGTTTACTTTTCGTCGAATTGCTGCATTCCATGTGCAGTTTCTCCGGTAGAAAAATGTTCAGTTAGGTTCTAATTGTTTTCTTGACCTATTTTCGTCCGAGAAAAATAGTTTCAGCTATGACACCATCTAGTACTTGCTCATGTCTCTAACCAATTGCCAAATTGGACCCTAATAATCGCTCATGTATGTCTCCGCTTCTCATGTGCTTTTCCCAGGGTCCAGACCGCCCTCAGTCTGCCTCAGGGAGCTTTGCATAGCAGAAGACCTCTTCCGTATTGCCAGGTGTGTTCTGTTAAAAAATAGCCTAAAAATCATGGTTCTTCCAGGGTATAGAATATCTACGTTATCCTCCTATGTCAAAAAGCACAGTGACCTATTTTAATGGTTCAAGCGGCAGGCTAAACTGCCCTTTCACCAGAAGAGAAGCAGTGCCATTCCATTGCTTTGTCTACTATGTGACCCATTCTAGGTTGAGAATAAGTGTTTTTCTTTCAAAAGCATCAATACATTGGTTTTACTATTTGACCGGACCGTTCTTTTCCAGAAAAGAACCAAAAGCTTTGGCTCTGCGACATTCCATCGAATGTAATGAGACTCGCTTCATTCAGAGATGGTGTTTTCTGCCCCCCAGACCCCTTGAGCTCGCTTCGCTCGAAGCTATGGGCAGCGTTCTTTCTTTCTATTCGTTGAAGCCTCACAGAGCCACGGGGGTGCAGGGGGCTGGCCCCCTGCAATCCTAACCCACAACTGGTTTCTGGGGGCACGCCCCCAGACCCCCTGGGCTCGCTTCGCTCGTAGTTATGGCCGGTGTTCGTTTCATTCTATTCGTTGAAGCCTCGCAGAGCCACGGGGGTGCAGGGGGCTGGCCCCCTCCAAACCTAACCCAGATATAACTTCTCGAGGCATGCTACCCAGGGCTCGCTTCTCTCGAAGTTCTGGGTAGTGGTTTTATTCGATATCGTTGAAGCCTCGCAGAGACACGAGGTACAGGGGACTGGCCCCTACAATTCATTCCAAGTAGAGCTCGAGTATTTCTGGGGTCTGCGCATGGATGAAGCCTCGCAGAACTAGAGCTTTTGGTTCTTTTCTGGAAAAGAACAATTAATATAGGTATTCCGCGATCGAGTTATGATGTTGGGTGTATGTAAGGCTGATACGGTGAATTGTAGTAGGCCGGGTGGAGTTAATATGTGTTAAACGTACGTTAGATAAATATGTAGGGGGTGGTATGTTACAGCTGGGGTTTGTTTGGGTCCTTTGGCAATTTCTTTTTGGGGATTTCAGCTTTCAAGTCCTTATCCCAGATTTTGTCGTCGGGGACCTTCTGTGGTTTTTTGCGTTTGAATATTCGAAAGATTCTAGTGAAAGGGATGACAAAATGGCGCGCAAACCATGGGGTCAAAAAAAGGGAGATGGCCGCACGGAATGGGAGAATTGATTTGACAATTGCATAAGAGGCAGCCCCTTGTACAATAAGCTTGTACCCGGCCTCTGGTTTCGAGAAATCCCAGCCGTTTCGTTCGCCCATATTCTTGATGAATTCAATCCCCCGCTCCATGAGCCAGTCAGACATCACTGGGGTATAGTCAAGATAATGGAACACCCCCCAAAGGCCAAATAAGGGGACAATTGCTGTCAATTCATGAAGAACAAGGAAAGATGTGACGTGTGAGACCGGAGTGTTGATGAAGTTGACGGCATATTTATGAAGGAATTTAGGCAGTCGCTTGAAAATTGGATGAGAGCTCAAATCTACTGTTTGAGGTGCGTCCTCAGTCTTAGATCCTGGTTTATTCTGCTCTGATGTAGCCTTTTTACCTGCTCTGGACATTCCAAATATCATTCGACTCTGAACGACATTCGGTCTACCACAGATACTGAACAGGCCAGTATTCGCTCTGCCCAATTTCCATCCAGTGTGTATCAGAAGCCGCGATGGCCCGGATCGCACTATCCCCGCTCTAAACATCCTTTATCCAGCTCGATCAGATTTGATCATCCACTTCCCGATGAATTTCGTCCCTCCGCGCTTGACAAGCGCGTAAATTTGTACACACGGCTGAAATCTGAAAAACACAGCGCGCCCGCGCACCCACAGGCGTGATATCCTGTATATACATGAAAATTGGCCAATTCATCTTGCTTCTTGAAGGTACATTGTCTAAAACATTCTTCTTTTTCCAGAAAAAGAAGCAAAAAGCGTAGTTCTGCTTCGCAGAAGTCAATATGGGCAACCCAAACCTCGGCGAAGACCACCCAGCAGGGTATGGGGGGTGGGTACCACCAAAAACAACTAATTGGTCAATACTATTCTTCCATTTCCAGAAGGAGAAGTAAAAACGTAGTTCTGCTTCGCAGTAGCCTATGTGGGTTCCCCAAAACCTCGGCGAAGCCGACCCAGGGGGGTTTGGGGGCGTGCCCCCCAAAAAATCTAACTGTCAATGTTATTCCTTATTCTTTCAGAAAAAGAAACATGAAGCGTAGTTGTGCTTCGCAGAAGCCTATACCCAATCCTTGGTGACGCCGACTCAGGGGGTCTGGGGTGCTATCCCCAGAATATCGCTTGCGGGTTCGATATGTGCGGCTTGGAGTCACGTGCGCGTTTAATTATTGATATCGCGATTAGATTAGGCAGAGTATAAATTAGCTTTGTGTAGATAGTTGAAAGTATGGGACGAGAGGGGTTCCTAAAGGCTGAACAGAGGTTTGTTTGTACTGCTGAGGAGTTGAGGAGATTGGTTCGGAGTTATGAATGTGAACCCATGCCACGGTTCGTCCAGTGGGATGATGGTTCAGATGCGCCAGATTCATGGATGTTGGATCACGTAGAAGGGCTCCTTAGGAGGGCAATTCTGCTTGTATTGAAAGGACTTAGTGTTCTGGGTCAAGTGGAAGGTTTGAACACGTTTATTTCGCATTTTGGCCACATGATGAGAGAATTTGGTGCTTGGCTGCTGTCACAATCCAGTTCTTTTTGCCCTGTTGAAACCTATAATTTGGAACACGAGGAGGCTCAAAAGGTTGCGTCACAAGCATGGTTACAAAGGGTACTGTCTGCATTTAAGAATGAAAGGGCTTCTACTGTTTGTAATCCTTTCAAGTCGAAAAGGCTGTGGGTTCGGTTTGTTGACCGGACTACAAATGTTCAGGCAGCCTATTTACTGGGGGTCCATGGAATTGAGCTGGTTGCTTGCATTGTTCGCGCAGTGGAATTCAAGAGTGGCGAATGCGATAATGGCGGAATTTCTCTTTATTGTTTC
The DNA here is from genome assembly GCA_030573635.1 of Blastobotrys ciferrii. NCBI lineage: Eukaryota > Fungi > Ascomycota > Dipodascomycetes > Dipodascales > Trichomonascaceae > Blastobotrys > Blastobotrys ciferrii. Next base: position 67,405 of record JAJMDO010000056.1, on the reverse strand, counting down.
TTACAAAACATCCTTACTTTGAGTCTTCACCACCTACTTATTGAGGATGGCGGTGATGAATTGTTGGTTTCTGTGCATAAAGATCCACTTTGCGTTGTGGAGACAGTTGATTCATCAAACTCTGATCAGAAGGGTTTTCACAGCCACAAGTCCCCAGGGTTATTCCCGTTTGGCCGTCCCTTGCTGCAGGCTATGATCGATACCGCTGGTAAACTGTTATCACTACCCAATTTGTCTGTTGTATCGGACGCTTTGAATGAGTGTTCAGCTGAACCAACATTGGCTTCTGCTATGAAAATGACTGTTTTCCAACTGGCAAACATTTGCCAACTATTCTTCCAGCCTCTTTCAGTACCTTTTGGTTTCGAGGAAACGGATTTGGCTTGCTTTCCGTCCATCAATCAAGCTGTCAACTTCGTGATATCAAGCGATAGTATGGCAACGGGGACAAGGCGATACTGGCTCTATCTGCTTTCGGCTTCGTTCCTCGTTAGTAGTGAGGAGGACTGTGCAAAGTTTAGAGAAGCAATTACCCCTGAAATGACCAGATCATTGGCAATGAATTCTTCTTTTCTCCTTGATTCATATCAAAAAGTGAAAAGAGAGCATGTACCTATCCTCGAATTTCTGTTATCTCTTTTATTAGACAACGATTCTATTGAGATGAATGAAATTGGGAAACGGATACAAATTCAGTTCCGGCAGTTGCTCGTCGAAATAAAGGATGACTACCGCACCTTGATAGCTTTGCTTCACAAAAACCCTATCAAGGTTTTCGATACCTTGTTCCACCCAAACTACCCTTCTCACCCGGAGTTTGAAGTTCTTCTATGTTTCTGGCTTCGAGACAACTTGAGGGATGTAAACATGGATGAATTATGGAATGCCAAACAATTAAAAGACAGTGTGGAGTATCTTTTCGCCCATGAAGACAGAGCTCATGGCTTTATGATGATTGCCAATACCTTGTTTGATCATCAGTCACCAAGCCCATACTCAATTTCATTAGAATATGACAAACTTCGATCAGCTCTGATTTGTTCATTCTACAACTACTCCTTGCTGACACTAAACAACTCAGTTTTCGATACAGCATGGTGCGACAGGTTTTGTACCACGTTGTTGCAGAATGCAATGTTGGAGGGTAGCTGGTTAGATGAGGCGAGCTATACCTGCGCTTACTTTCAAGATTTCCTTCTTGCAATTCCAAATCGCTTTATTTCAAAGGCATTTTCGGAATCCTGTTTCCAAGACAGACTCCTATCGTTTGCGCGACGACTAATACAGAAAGAAATTACAAAACACTCCGGAAGAGAAAAACTCGATATTTGCTGCTCCAAACTTCGGATCCTTGCAATGATCTGTCACGTTCGGAAGGATACTTGTATTGATTACCCTGATGCGCCTGATTAACTGGAGCTCTTGTTAAGTGAATGTGCTAACTGTTTCTTTAGGTTATAAACTCAACGCATTGAAAAGTGCAGTTTTAAAGAAACTCACTGAACTCTCTTCTGTCAAGCCACAAAAGATGGAAACGCCACCCAACCGCCATCCTATGATTTCACAAACCATGGTGATAGTTGCACTTTTGGACTTTTGTTCATGTCTAATAAACGCTACCTCTAGACTTTTCACATTTGGCGAATTCAAACAATTGGAAAAGTGTTACGAACGCGTGTTTTACGAAAGATCAAACTTTTTAAGGCGACAAATACCAGCCACAAGCTTTGCCGTATTGTTTGTTTATATGCAAAAGTCCTGGTCTCAAAGTTCAGACACAACAGAAGCAAACGAATTAGCCATCTCCATTTTCAACACATTTATTGACGCACTTGTTGAGGAACGGGTAATTAATTCTGAGGCTACAATTATATGCCAGGGACTTACAGTATTGTTCGAATGCAAATACAAGTCATCAGACACATGGTTGAAAATGTACCGCGATCCAACCTTCACTCGTCTGTGTATGAGAACCACCAGCGACATTTTGCGCTCAATGGATACGTTTACAGTGAAACGAATCTCAATAGTGCACTTGTATCTTCGGCTCGTTTGTACCGTCCAAGAAATCGATCAATTTGCAAAATCCCTGGGTGGAAAAGAAAAGCTCTTTGATGAACGTGCCGCTCGAATCATGTTTAACATAGTGATGGAATCAGAAGACTCAATTATGGGCCTCGGAATCATGAACCATATGGCTTTTGTCGCGGACAAGATGATGAAAAGAAGAATATTTACTGCTGCTTCTGGCAAATCCTTCCACGTGCATCCAGTCAGGGATATGATTGATTTATGGACTCCAAGGGTGACTGAAATTTGGAGAACCTATCATGGACCAGATGGACGACTCCCTCTTAGGCTTAACTCGGTATGGCGGAACCCACATCTTCGGACGTTGGTACCAAAAGAATGGTTGCTTTCGGCGATCGCAGAGAGGGAGAGAACAAAGTAATATACCAACAAGAACTTTCAATAACTTGAGAAATAGTAGGTGGCTAATATCCTTGATGCCATGGAACCAAGTCATCCCCAGAAAGAGTTAGGAACCAAAAGCGAAGCACTTTGTTGAACGATGGTTTTGATGCTGAACAGACGGTCTCGCGAGGCAGAACACAGGTTTGCGCACTGCTCAGTTAATTTAGTAGCGTTTAGGGGTTGAAAATTAACAATTATCATTACATGCTCAGTTACTTGACAATACCAATGTCAAATGGTTGATAAACTGGTTGTACTCATTATAAATATCGGAATAGGATAGCGCCATGCGGACGGTTCGGTAAGACGGATGAGTGCTGACCTTGCTTCTCTTGGTGTCATTATCGCCTGTCTTTTCTGGGATTTTTTCAGCAATTATCCATCTGTCATCCTCCTTCGGTATGCTCTTTAGGGCGTTTAAAATTGTAATATACATTCCGGTGATGTTGAGATCTTCCTCACGGGGGACAGTGCTGTCGTGTGAAATGCTCTTTGTATGTTGGAGCTGCAAATATAGCGATGCAGCAGCTAAATTCTGTTAGTAAACGGTCAATCAAGAATCAAAAAAAAAAGCCATCAACTCACCTTCCCGGAAATTGCCTCGTTCGATGTACCAACCGTAAAGAACCTTGTAATAAGGAATTAAAAGGTTTGGCTCGCTGTCCTCCGCACCATTCATAAAATTTCGTGTCTTTTGTTCTAATAGCTCTGTAACCTTGTCCGATATTCCGATGAAAGGATAATGGCAAAGTCTATCGCCTCGTCCATTTTGAACCATTGTGGACACTAAGCGGTCCACCATTGCCGCGACTTCGTCATTGGTTATCATTGCAACCTCTGTAATTGCAGTGTATGCATCATCATACGCTAGTGCCTTTATAGCCCTGTCAAAATGAGCCGTGTAAATTTGAAGCTCCTCTTTCTCACTGCAAGAAGATGCATTGCGTTCTGCCAGCTTGATGAACTCCAATGCCTGCGAAGACTTGTTGAACGAAGCCGCAACTGCTGACACGCCGTAAAAGTACTTCCAGAGAGACTTCATTGAGTCGCCTTCTTTATACAAATTGCTGAGGCGGGTGGCGATCTTAATTTCTCTTTCAGTCAATCCATTCTCACTGACGCCAATTGCTGCCTTTTGCAACAGTGTTTCGGCCTTTTTGCCCCTGTCTCCTGAGCCAAGAAGGACATTTCCTCTGATAAAGGTCGAAAAACAATCATGGGGCATGTATTGGTTCATATATTCCATGACTTGATCTTGATACCCACGAGTAAACAGCTCAACAGAAATCTCAGCATGGGCCACTGGGTTTAGACGTTCATTGAACTTGGCCCAGATTTGCAGTGGAGACTTCATGTGTGTATCTTCAATCAAGGATTCCACAAAACTGATGCCTGGAACAATCACATGAGGATTCTCCTCTTGTTGAACGCTCAGCTTGTCGACTTGTTCCACCATATTGTTATAACTATCGGCCAAATTGGATTCACGAGACTTCTCCGGGACCATAAAAACCAAATCAAGGGATGAACAAAGACACTTCAAAAGAGATGAGAACTTTGCATATATCGTAGTATGTTCACCAATTAAGTCGTCCTGACAGGAAGAAATGAGGGTGACAATTAAAACATCAATCACCAATAATTTTGCAGTGTAGGCAAATTCAAACAGGCCACTAGTCAACAGCTGGGTACCATAATAGGTCAACTTGCCGTCATATTGTTCTGTCGCTGCTGGTGTGGCCATAAGAACACTGTAAAGCTCCAAGACCACTTGATCTAATTCAGGAATCTCAAAAAGAGCTGTCACAAGTGTACCTAGTGCATGGTCTGTTATATGGCTTTCAATGACCGTTTCATAAATGTTTATCTCCCGTTCCTCAGTTAAGAATAAATGAGGCAGTGAAAAATCCTCCTCTAGTGCAACAAAAATGTCGTATAATATGTAATGAGAAAGGCAATGACGGAACTGATAAAGAGCATCTAACAGTCGTAGAATGTTTTCCACCATACCTGTTTCCTTCTTGGTAATATCCGAAATAGCCTGTACAATTCCTTTGGATGGCGCGGTAGACTTGTTGTTGTAATACAATTCAATCTCCGTGCTATTACGGACGACTGAAATAAAAGATGCCTTCACCACATATAGAGTATTCGTTTTTTCGTCAAATGCCATTGACAATGATTCCTTGCCTTGTTTCTCTAGCTCTGAGCATAGTCTGCTAAATCGAACCCATTGCAAACCAAGATCATTTTTGTAAGCTTTGAAATCGCTAGTCAATCCATCAGTGCTATTCTCGACCGAAACAGCGGAACCAACAGTCTTGCACACCTGGTCGCGCAAGCCTACCACGTCCAAAGCCTCCAGTTCTTGACTATTGAGCTCAGCTCGGAACGATTGTAATCCATAATGCTTTCCGTATATTGGCAAAGCAGTACGGATAGTTTCAAGCGAAAAGCCGTTTGGACCAAAGATCTTTCTAAGAAAATACTCCGATTCATCCTCCGACGTTGTATCAGATTTCCGAACAAATTCGCTCTGAGGTTCAATACCCAAATCAGAAACATGCCAAAGAGACTGTTTGCTGAAATTTGCATCGAACGGTAATAAATATGAATGTACAGAGGAGCTCATATCACTTTTCCAAAGTGCCCAAATGTTCAACCCCTTCTCCGCAGTTTGAATACGAAGATCACCCAATAGCCACACTGCAGTGTTATCAGGTGTGACTGCATCCACCTGAAAGTCTTCTCCCAAATTTTCAAGACCCTTTCCATTATCGTCAGCCTTCCACAAAGTGAATTTGCCAGCCTCTTCGTTGGGTGAGTATGAAAGAAGGAACTTACCATCATCTGTAAAAGCTAATAGCCTAGTTGGATGAGGGTCCAGGAGAGGTTTTGTGTCTTTTCCAAGGTCATATTCACCGACCAAAGATCCGGTCTCTTTTGACCAAACTTTTAAAACGTTGTTGATAGTCATTGCTGCAACCAACCAATCCGACGAGGCCAGGGACATGATAGACCGTACAGAGAGGTCTGGTTTACCAGGCACTTTTCCTCCTTGGTTCCAAGGGATTAATTTTGAAAACGACAGCCCCGAGCCAGAATCCTGCATAAAGTTAGTGGTCACCACACCCAACGGTTCATCGCGATCAAGACGAACAACCGTACCGTCGCAAATGGAGATCAGAATCAGCTTGCTGGATGCAGCCTGGACAGCCAGTGGCTTCTTGACATCAAACGAATAAGGGCTTTTGATGCTTCGCCATGAAGGTCCATTGCTGTGGGAAAGCTTTGAACGGTAGTTGGCCAAGAACTCGTTGGGTCCAAACGCAATAGTATAAAAAAATCCATTAATGGTGACGAAATCCAATACAACCTGTCCCGTTTCTGAATCCTCGGTCAGGGACACGCAATTTTGGCGGAGCTTCAATGGACTCGATATGCGAATCTTGCGAAATCTCCGATTATCTTCATCAGAAGAAACATCCACAGGCTCTAACTCTAGAACGCGTCCATTTCTCAACAGTCTATAGCAGATCACTCGAGGAGACTGGCTTAAAAGTGCAATTGAACCCGTGCTAGCAACATGGTCCAAATAATAGCTATCCTCAACGTCTTCATTTTCGTGTTCATCGACCTCAAACCGACCATAGCCCGTGTTCACGTCGGGCAACGGCACTGTCAACTCCAATGGAGTTGCCCCGAGCTCGTCGGTCGGCTTGTTCAACACGTTTTCCTTGTATCGTCGAAGAACCATATGCAAGAAAACTGTGTGTACAATTTCATCCACTACCACCACCAATCTACATTTTTTTAGGATTTTGTCCCAACGCTAAACTCTACGCGAGAAAAAACGCGCCCCTAAACGGCTCCTAACCCAGAACTAGTACTGCTTTTTCCTGGGGGCAGGCCCCCAGACCTCCAGGGCTCGCTTCGCTCGGGGCTATGGGTAGCTTTCTGTTCTTTCTACTCGTCGGAGCCCCGCAGAGCCACGGGGGTGCAGGGGGCTGGCTGGCCCCCTGCAAACCCTAACCCACAAGTTGTTTTCTGGGGGCACGCCCCCAGACCCCCTGGGCTCGCTTCGCTCGAGGCTTTGGGTAGCCTTCTGTTCTTTCTATACGTTGGAGCCTCGCAGAGCCACGGGGGTGCAGGGGGCTGGCCCCCTGCAATTCTAACCCAGGGTAGTTTATTTTTTAGATTTTGTAGAAAGGTCTGACCTAGGGCTACTGATGAATATTAGAACTTAACAGTTGACTATTTGAAACTATGTTTCGATAAGCCGGAATTATTTAAACGACAGTACCACTCGGCCTAATTGGTCTCCTTTCTCTAGGTTGTCCAAGACGCTTTGTAAGGAATCCAAGTTCTGTTCAACTACATGTGCTTTTACACTGCCATTAGCAGCGTAGGCCAGCGATTCCTTTGTATCTTCAAGCGACCCCGTACTAGTACCAAGGATGCGGATCCCCTTTCCGACAAAGTATTCAGGGCCCACCGGTAGTTGTGTTGGTATGTTCGGTAGACCAATGCAAACCATACAACCAGCGAAGCGTATATACTGGGTGGCCTGTTTGTAAGCGACGCCGGATGAGGCAACAACCAATGCACAATGTGCTCCTCCGTCTGTGATCTGTTGTACCTCTTGTACCAAGTCCTTGGCTTCAAAGAAGTCAACATAGGAGTCTGCACCAAGATCTAGACACAATTGCCTCTTCTCATGGCCTCCATCTATGGCAACTACCTTGAGGCCCATAGCTCTTGCATATTGGATAGCCAGATGGCCCAATCCACCTCCAGCACCAACTACTGCCACCCATTGACCTTCTTTTAAGTCTGCGACTTTGATGCCTCGGTAGACCGTCACTCCTGCACATAGGATTGGAGCAGCTTCTGTATCGGATATGCTGTCCGGGATGGGAATCAAATAATCGCTATGTGCAAGGGCATACTCAGCAAAACACCCATTCATATCCTTGCCGCTGATGATTCGTTGACGACAGATGTTTTCATATCCATTGGTACAAAGCTCACACTTTTGGCATGCCCATGAAATCCATTTCACAGCTACTCTATCCCCAAGCTTTAGTCCGTATTTGGAGGAATCATCGTCATCGACAGCTACAATGGTGCCAACACCTTCATGACCACCGATGTTCACATCATCTGCCCGTTGCAAGTAGGAGAAAGAACCCTTCGCTACATGAACATCTGACATACACACCCCGACCTTGTGGATCTTAACCAAAACCTGGTTCTTCCCAGGAACTGGATTGGGTACTTCTTGTAGCTCCGCACGCCCTTCTTTATTGATAATAGCAGCCTTCATCATGCGTATCTGTTCAGAGGTATACACGCTGGCTCTAAGCTCCTTTTAAAAGGCAGACGCCCCGCGGTTAATTACTAGGCCATAAGATGCCTTATGCATTTCCACCCCACGTTTTGGGGATGCAAAGTTCCGGACCTACCCCACGTTAGAAGGATGCATGCATCCGGGAGTAGGGCGGGATCGGACTGGGGAGACTAACTCCGAACCTATTTCCGCAATAGCGATAGCGATTGGGAGCAGCGTGTTTTCGTTGCGAAACATTTATATATAGCTTTGGATGCATTCATTGCTCCATCAATAACATGACTATTTCCAAGGTTGCAATCAACGGTCTTACGTTCCGTATCAAAAGAGAAGGCAGCGAGAAGTCGCCGCTTTTGGTCTTTTCCAATTCTTTGATGAGCACTCTTGAATCGTGGGATCTTGTTTCTGAGAAATTCTTAGAGCGAGGTTATCAACTCCTCAGATACGATCAAATTGGTCACGGTCAGTCGTCGCAACCGTCTGAGGATTCTGGATATTCTCTTGAAGACATGACTAAACAGCTGCATGAAATAATTGTAAAGGCAGTCGGGGATGTTAAGCCTTATGCAATTATCGGCGACAGTATTGGGGGTATCATTGCTCTGAGGTATGCAATGCTTTTCTCTGATCAAGTCGACAGGATTGTGGCCTGTTCCGTTCCAGGGATGGCAACAATCCCTGCCACCATTGATGTTTGGAAAGAGCGTATCTCTACGGCTGAAAGCGGTGGCCTGAAGACTCAGTTAGCTCCATCTACAATTGAAAGATGGTTCATGCCATCCGATAGAAGCATTATTTCACAGGAGCTTCGAGACAAGATGACCGCCAGTGCCCAGAAGACTAGCACGGCAGGCTATCTCACCTGTGCTCGTGCCTTGACGAACTACGACTTCCGTTCCGATCTCGGCAATATTCCAAACAAAACTCTTCTTGTTGCTGGAAAGTTGGACGGTAACTTGCCAGATGTCATGAAAGATTTTGGTGCAAAAATCCCCCATGCTAAACTCCACATTATGGAGAAATCTGGCCACATTCCTATGGTCGATAACCCGACAGAGTTTTTCGACGTCGTTTTCGGGTTTCTCAAAAGCAGCTAAGCACAGTTATAATTAATCGAGTTATATGTTAGTCTAATGATACTGGAGACTCAATCCTAAGCTACAGATCTAGACTTTTCCCCTGGGGGCACGCCCCAGAGCCCCAGGGCTCGCTTTGCTCGAGGTTATAGGTAGTGCTCGGTTCTTTCTATCCGTTGGAGCCTCGCAGAGCCACGAGGTGCAGGGGGCTGACCCCCTGCAAACCTAACCCAGAAGTAGTTTTTCTGGGGGCAAGCCCCCAGACCCCCAGGGCTCGCTTCGCTCGAGGTTATGGGTAGTGTTCTGTTCTTTCTATTCGTTGGAGCGTCGCACAGCCACGGGGGTGCAGGGAGACAGCCCCCTGCAAATCTTAGCCCACAGATGGTTTTCTGGGGGCACGCCCCCAGACCCCCAGGGCTCGCTTCGCTCGAGGTTAGGGGTAGTGTTCGGTTCCTTCTATTCTTTGGAGCCTCGCAGAGCCACGGAGGTGCAGGGGGCTGGCCCCCTGCAAATCCTAACCCAGCACTAGTTTCTGGTGGCATGCCCGAGAACCCCAGAGCTTGCTTCGCTCGAGCTTATCAGAAGCGATCGGTTCTTTCTATTCGTTGGAGCCTCGCAGAGCCACGGGGGTGCAGGGGGCTGGTCCCCTGCAAATCCGAACTCAGAGGCAATGATCCTGAGGGCACGAAGCAGAGCTTCAAGAAGACAAGCATTTTGTGCGGGAGAATTTGGGGAAAGAATAATATCTGGACAGAGAGAAGTATAAATTATGCTTCGGTATAAATAAAAGGCTTAATAACTAAGTAGGCTAAACATTCAAATTTTTGGACCTCAACTGCTTACCTTTCAGCATTAGAAAAATCATTGATGGGAAGAAAACGACGATTATTAATGCCATTGTACCGAAAGCCCATCCAGTTTCGGCAACTTTGATGAACTTTGTCATGTAAAATGGAGTGCAAAAGGACATGAGGTTTCTGGAAAAATTGAACACTAATGTGGACTCTACTCCATGGGCTGGGTCTGATTCCAAGATGTAGGTTTGAAGCGTGGTTGTCAAGATTTCAATACCAAATATGTATATTGATTGGCCGATTAGAGGAGCTATCCAAGAGTTCGTGAATTGGATGCATAAACCAAAGACAAGCAAGCCTCCAGGGCAAGTCACTAGCCCTCCTATTGCTGCCACCAGCCGTTTTTCAGGTGTATAACCGCTGCTACTGTTTTCAGCTCTTTTTGCAATATAGTCGACATAGGGACCAGCAACGGCTTCTCCAATTAAAGCACCAACCAAACCAGAGACTCCACCGCCGAGGCCAACCCCTCTAGCATCAAAGTAGTATGGAGGCTCCTCATAGATCAGCGGGAGAAGAGCCGTGATTCCAACATGGGACATGTAGCATACACCGAACCAGAAGCACGGAATAAAGATGTATACCAAAGAAAACTGCTTGAAGGGAAGATAAGCATTCTTGAGCAGGCTGTTTCCAGTGGAATTGATTGGCTTGTATATCCCTAGTAAACGGAACACTTTAAATTTTGATTTGGTTTGGTCGCTGGTGTCCACTTCTGTGCCTTCATGTCTGAAGTAAATAGTTTCGGGCAACAGAAACAGTTGGATTATCAGCCCAAGCCCAATGAGGATTCCGCTGAGCCATTGAGTCCAACGCCAACCAAGAGCTGCATCAGAAATAATACATCCTCCAATAATGCTTCCGAAGTATGGAGCCGTCACAATGAAAACACTTGTTATACCAATTTTTTTACCCCTGGCATGTCTGAAAAACATGTCAGAGGCAATTGACGGACCTAGACCCCAGAACGCACTACCTCCAAGAGCAGCTATCATTCTTCCAGCCATACAGGAGCCATAGTTGATAGATCCACCCACTATCAGTACCCCGGCAAGACAAACAATATTTGACATCAGCAACACACTGCGACGCCCGATGACATGGGATAACGGGCACCATAGAAAAGGACCTACTCCAAACATGGCGACAGGTGCATTTCCGAGATAAACTGCAGTGTCCTTGGGGACATTAAATTCAACCCCGAGTTCAACGGTAGCAGGGACCAATGCAGTGACACTGACGTATGAAAAGAACGCCAGCCAGCAGACGCTAATCAGAGCCAAATGCTTTTTCAATTCAGACCAATTGAGTGGATCATTAGGGTCGTCCGAGGGCTGGGGGTGAAGAATTACCCCCTCCTTAGACCGTTTGAGCTGTTTTCCCTGATCAGCGATACTCCCAACTTCAAGCTCTTCAACCTTGTTTGACTCTGGTTTGCTCATGTTGTTGGGCTTCGGACTATCGTCCCAGTCTTCTATTTATACCGTGCCTTGGAACCACTTTCATGTAGCCTTTAGACATCCTGTGGGGGAGGGGAGGAGAGGTCATGGTTTCGGTTCGGATGCTTACTAGCGACGCCGCATCTACCCCACCGCAGATCTCGAATTAGGTGGGATGGAGGCCGAAACCCCACAGTCCAGACCCCGTAAGGTATTTAACGGCATTTCCTGGATGCGTATTCTTTTTACCAACGCATAAGCAGGAGTAACCATGTCTTCTTGGATTACACAGACGATCGGACCTATTGTCAATGGTGTGGAAATTCTCACCAATGACACAATGGCTGTAGACAGCCCCTTAAAAGACAGTGTTCTTTACAATTGTTCCACAGCGTCATTGAAGGACTGCAAAGAATGTGTTGACCATGCTCAAGAAGCATTCAATGTATGGTCAAAGTTCCCACCTTCCAAAAAGAGAATGATCCTACTGAAGGCTGCTGATATCCTGGAATCAAAGTTGGAGGATGCAATTGAACTAATGGCAATGGAAATATCTGCTACCAAAGCTTGGGCTACTACCAACATCGTCCAGGGAGCAAATACACTTCGTGAAGTGGCAGCTCTTGCAACCCATGTCAAAGGAGAGATCGTCAACGCTGATAGGCCTGACACGCAGATATTTATCATGCGTGAACCAGCAGGGGTTGTGTATTCAATCTGTCCCTGGAATGCACCTGTTCAGTTGTCTGTCAGAGGTGTCGCAACTCCGCTGCTTTGTGGGAATGCTGTAATTTTGAAGCCTTCGGAGTACACACCCAAGTCTCAAAAGTTAGTTGTTGATGTTCTTCATGAAGCCGGAGTACCTAAAGGTGCCATATCCTTTCTTCCAATGGCTCCAAAGGATGCTCCAAGTTTTACCGATTACATCATTTCTCGAAAGGAGGTGCGAAGAGTGACGTTTACGGGAAGCGATACTGTTGGTCGTGCAGTTGCCCAGACCTGTGCAAAGTACCTTAAACAGCCAGTTTTGGAGTTGGGTTGCAATGCTCCTGTGTTGGTTCTTGACGGAACAAATTTAGACGACGCTGTCAATGCGATTGTCTTTGGTGCTTTTACAAATTCTGGTCAAATTTGCATGTCCACCAATAGAGTCATTGTCGTAAATGATGTGGCGGATGAATTGGTGCGCCGGTTAGTGGAAAAAACTGCCACATTACGTGTATCAAGTGCAATTGACGACCAAGATGCAAAGATTTCGGGTCTCTTTTCAAAGGCTTCTGTTTCCCGACTCCTTGGGCTCATTAGTGATGCCAAAGAAAAGGGAGCCACAGTACCTCTTGGTGATCTCAAAGCGAATGGCACTTTGATGCAACCGCATATCATCGACTTTGTCGAAAATACAATGGATATCTTCTACAAGGAAGCTTTTGGTCCTATTCTGTGCATCACACGTGTTGATAACATTGAGAAAGCGGTAGATGCAGCTAATGACACTGACTTTACTCTTTGTGCAAGTGTCTTCTCCAAAGACGTTCCATTGGCAATGAATGTTGCCAGACAGATTCGTTCCGGCTCTTCCCACATAAATGGTCCAACCCTTTACATCGAAGCCACCTTGCCCAACGGGGGTGTAGGAGGGTCAAGTGGTTATGGACGGTTCGGGGGCGTCCATGGAATTGATGAGTTTGTCGACAAGCGCAATCTGACAATCCAAGGACCCGGTGCTAAGTACCCTCTTTAAATAGTGTGTTAGAATGGAATGTATTGATTCTTGACCCTAGTATTTTGCAGGGGGGCCAGCCCCCTGCACCCCCGTGGCTCTGCGAGGCTTCAACGAATAAAGAGAATACTACCCCATAACATCGAGCGAAACCAGCTCTATATGTGGGTTAGGTTTACAGAGGTCAGGCCCCCCGCACCCTCGTGGCTCTGTGAGTCTTCAACGAATAGAAAGAACTGAACACTACCTATAGCCCCGAGCGAAGCGAGCCCTGGGGGTCTGGGGGCGTGCCCCCAGAAGACATTGTTCTGGGTTACATCGAATAGAAAAGACCTGGGTCTTCTTGGCAATCTTTTATGTGAGATTTGTCTATTTGTTGGTTTTTTAGAAGTATAGTATCAACGTGTTGGAGATTTGATTCAATAAAGCTACAAAGTTTCCATTGAATAAAGCCAGCGAAGGTTGAAGAAGTCGAGAATGTCAATATCCTGTGTGGTACTGCTTGGGTTTACACCACTAAAGGGGCCTTGTAGCACTGGGACTTTTGAATTTGTTTCAGAAGAAGTTGATTTTTTCTTTTTTGCTATTACCTGGACAACTTCTTTAGACACAGCTGCAAGTCTGGCCATTGTCCCATTTAACTGACATGCATCGAGGACTTTCAGACTGTTCTCTAATTCATCTTGGACTTCGGATGAAAGAGGGGAGTCTCTGAGCAATGACACTGCTAGAATGGAAGTCGATGAATAAACAAAAAACACATCTAGCCACGATCGACAGTTAAAATTCGATGTCTGCCACAGATCCCGGCACAACAGTTTGATTGACTTTAATGCGCTCTCCTCACATTTATTACTGAGGTATTCCGCAGAGGTACCATCATGTGGGCTGGGCACCGAAGTAGCTCCGTTTGGTTCTGTTCCAATCAGATATGGCCGCGTCAATAACGTCACGGCCCAGTGATAGTAGATATTGAGCATCACGATGGGCCTTAGAGTCTGTCCTGTGTAGATTGCAAAATTAGTTACCTCAATTGGTAGTTCGCTGAACCATTTCTCAAATCCCGTTAGCCGTTCTTTGGCTGTCGAAGCTGCAAGTACTGGCTTTTCTGGATGGTATAGCCACTGGCATAAATCACCGACGAATTGAAATACTTTACACTGAGCTGAGCTATACCCAGTTGGGAATGGATATTTTTCTGATGGGTAGTCAATGTTAATCCAAGAATCATCTATCGCAGTGGGCCTTCCCAAAGAAACAGCCAAAAACCGTTCATAAGCATACAAAGTCCACCAGACTCGTCTCTTCACTTCTGAGCCCTCGAGTCCATCTCTCGTTGTAAGAGCCCCTTCACGATGTAGCCCCATACTATAAGCTATTCTGATTGCAACGCCTACCAGATTCCAAGTTGTATTCCGCTCGTTGTTGTTGTGGAAAATCTGAGCAACTAGCAATAGACATTGTATCTGCTTCAGCCCGCTTCCATTTACCACAACCCCCAGGTTATTTTGAACTACCGACCAAAATTCTTGTCGATGTCTAACGTGATCATAGTTGTTGTCTCCTCTTTGGCAATCCAAGACTGCTACAAAAAGCGCAAAAGCAGAACATACTGTGGCTGCTGGCGCCTCCAATGCCGAATCTAGTCGATTGACCTCCTGAGTGAATTCATCTTGGTTGAAAATCAGCATATCCGGATGTATGGAATCGAAATATATTGAGAGCATCCTGTTGATAAACTCCGGACTAGGCAGTTCTGGAACTGGTATCAAATCGTTTTGTTTATCCAACGCATACGCCTGCTGAATAGTTTCACGTTGATCACTCCGGCTCTCGGTTTCTGATAACAGCCTCTTTAACTGAGAAAGAAAGAAAAGGGTACCAGATGGACCAATGTACCTACTCCTTCCTTGTAGATTGTACACCACACTTTGGTGCTCTGCCTGACGATGTACCTGCTGCCGTTGCTCCAGAATAGCATTGTTATTGTTTGCCACTACGTCTTCACCAACAACAACACTTCCATTCACCTCATTGATCAACGAGTTTATATCTTCAGTGGTTTCGGTAGATCTCCCCGGAAACAGCTTTTCCAGAAGTGTATCAATTGCTCTGTATCTCGACTCCTCGACCGAGCTATAGACACGCTTCTTTCTCGGTATCAACGTAACGCATTCTTGATTTTGATGCACACAATTCGAGCACGGCGCTTCCGGTGTGACCCGATGACATTTGATCCGTTTCGTTCTGCATTGGTCACAGCTCGCACTTGCCCGTTTCCTTTTCTCAAACGGAACTCGCCTGCTGCTATTATTATCACGTACATCCATGGAGCCAGTATGCAGCCGAAGACGATTCGGTCGACAATATCTACCAATTGAACCTTGCGGGGTCCGACCCCCGCACCTGCGGAGAAACAAACATCCCGCGTGTCGGCATCCGGCACCGACCATGATCCAGCCCATAAGGAAAATGCACCCAAGTATTCGCTTAATGGCCTATTGTATCCTTCTTTTCTAGAAAAGGAAGCAAAAAGCGTTGTTCTGCTTCGCAGGAATACTTGGCCTCAACTCTTCCGCGAAGCGGAACCACGGGGGTCTGGGGGCGTGCCCCCAGGAAAAACGGATGCATGCTTCCGGCTGACCACTACAGGCAATAGGTCCATGGTGTAGTATATATAGTGCATGCCTTTTGCTGTCTAGCTTTAATTTGCTGTTCAAAATTAAAACAATGAAGGTTCTTATTGTTGGTGCAGGACTAGGAGGCTTGGCTTCCGCATTGGTTCTGTCTGGTGACGGGCATGAGGTGACTGTTTTGGACTCAGCGCCACAGTTTGGTGAGGTTGGAGCAGGAATTAGAGTCCCGCCTAACAGTAGCCGGCTTCTTGAGAGATGGGGAGTGGATTTTGGAAAGGTCAAGAAGTCAAAAAGCTCCAGATACCACTTTGTACGATGGAAGGATGGTTCAACCATCACAGAGTTCTCCTTTGGCAGCGACGCTCAAGATACCTATGGTTCACCATATTACCTGGTTCATCGTGCTGATTTGCATAAAGGCTTGATTGAGGCAGCAGCAAAAGCCGGAGTGACAGTCCTACCCGATCATGCCGTGGTGGAATATGATTTGGATGAGCCTTCCGTCAAAACCAGTGCCGGAAAGGTCTTTACTGCTGACTTGCTTATTGCTGCGGACGGGATAAAGTCATTGGCCAGGGCTAAACTGCTCGGCAAAGAAGAACGTCCCAGAGACACTGGTGACCTGGCCTACAGAATCTTGATCGACGGCAAGAAGATGAAAGAAGATCCCGAGCTCGCTGACTTGATGAACCATCCATGCACAACCTCTTGGTGTGGGCCAGATGCCCATCTTGTAGGCTACCCCATCAGGAACGAGGAGCTTTATAACATTGTTGTGTGTGCGACCTGTCGTGATGAAGACTTCAAGCCAGAAGACGGGTGGATCGCCAAAGGCTCGCCAGAGGAATTTGTTCAACGTTTTGCCTCGTGGTGCCCGCAAGTAACCAAACTCACGAAGCTGAGTCCAGCCTTCCTCAAGTGGAAGCTCTTTGACCTCCCAGTTCTTGAAACTTGGGTAAGTTCCAGTGGAAAGGCGTGTCTTTTGGGAGACTCGTGCCATCCAATGTTGCCATATCTTGCCCAAGGTGCAGCTCAATGCTTTGAAGATGCAGCCTGTCTCGCCGAATGTATCAAGAACGAACCCGACCTGAAGACTGCCCTCAAGAAATATGAAGAACTCCGTGTCCCTCGAACGGCAATCATTCAGGAAAACACCAGAAAGCATCAACATCTCCTCCACATTGACGACGGAGAACAACAACGTGCTCGTGACGCCCAACTCAAAACTCCAGGCGCAAACAACCCTGTATTCTGGGGTGATGCCGACCGTCGTCAATGGCTTTTCGGCTATGACGCTCAAATGGTGGCAAAAGCCGGCTTTGATAAGTTTCCAAGCTCCCTGTCCGCAAATTATATCAAATCCCATTAAATATTGATCGATTTTAAATATACTACTAGCTCAGATAACTACGTCCTTACCCTCGTATAGTGGACCATTTCTGAGCCATCATAAAGGGGACCACTACTGGGTTAGCTTTGCAGGGGCCAGCCCCCTGCACCCCCGTGGCTCTGCGAGGCTTCAACGAATAGAAAGAAAAAACCACTACCCATAGCCTCGAGCGAAGCGAGCCATGGGGGTCTGGGGGCGTGCCCCCAGAAAACCACATCTGGCCTAGGTTTGCAGGGGGCCACCCCCTGCACCCCTGTGGCTCTGCGAGGCTTCATCGAATACTCCCCATTCTTCGGCGAAGCCGACCCTGGGGGTCTGGGGGCGTGCCCCCAGAAAAACTACATCTAGGTTAGGTTTACAGGGGGCCAGCCCCCTGCACCCCCGTGGCTCTGCGAGGCTTCATCGCGATACTCCCATCCTTCGGCGAAGCCGACCCTGGGGGTCTGGGGGCGTGCCCCCAGAAAAACATGCAATAACAGTTTTTCTTTCTTTTTTTTTTTTTTTTTTGTTGTTTGATTAGCCTATGTTCATGGTATTACCTGCACCCTTTGGGTTGTTCTCGGTGAATTCGTCCCATCTTCTAGCTTCGTAAGTTTCGCGGTCGTTCTTTTCGTCGTTGTCTTCGTCGGGTTCCTCTTGTAGTGCTGATTCTGGGCCTCCGCCTTCAATGATCCTTCCTTGACGTCGCTCCTCCTCGAGGTATTCGTCGACGGTCATGGTGGGTAGATACTGGCCCGTGCCTTGGACGTTCTTCTTGATCTGGTCTCTAGAGGACACAATGGTGAACGGACGGTTGATTTTGCCGAACTTATTGAGCAGTGGGCCCTTGTCGAAGGACGGATCCAATCGTCCTTGGACGTATTCGGAAGGATCCGTGTTGGTGCTCTTTTCGGACGCAGTCACAGGCTCCGTGGGTTGTTTGCTCTGTTCATTTAGTAATTGTAGCTCCATGTTGATCGATTCCAGAGTGGAGAAGGTCTTGATCGAAAGCAATCCAAGTTGTGCAAAATGGACCTTTCGTTGAACCTCCTCGTCGTCGGACGATCGAACGTTTTGAAGCTTTTCTTGAAGTGCTTTTTCCATCTTGAAGCGCTCGATCTTATCAGCTCGACGGGTGGTGGGATCCGAGGATTGCACGTTAGCAAGCCGTGGAAGACCACCATCGGTGCTGAGTATTTCTCGAAGCCGCTTGGAGCTGGACTCGGGGAGTAGCTTGTATGAGTCCAGCTGGGAAAGAAAGGTTGTGTAATGTTCAACTGCTCGATTTATAGTCTCAATGCGACGAGCAATGCGATTGTCTGCATTCACAGGTTGAATTTTCTCGGTCAGCTTGCCGAGATAATACTCTACAGCTAGATACTGAATGTCGCTGGTGGCAAGATCCTCCGGAGACTCATTGTCGGAGAACAGAGACAGCTCATTGACGTACTGTTTACAAAGCTTGAAGGCCTGTACGGCCTCAAAAAGCCTGTGCTGGTACTCGGGGCTGTCCGGTCGCCCCTCCAACTGGCCCTCTAGTATAGTGGCCTTTCGATACTCTTCTTTGAGTGACGACATTATGCAGAGTAATATAGCGTTGTGCAAGCTTCCGGTTATCTTTGGGCGATATTTTTACGCACGGCGCGCGCGCCGCACGGACGAGAACTACCCGCGGGTATTAATCTACGATATATAAATACACGTGCTGCCCCGCCGGATAAACTGGATTTATTCACCACCCTATAGACGAGAAGACACAACAGAAAAAAGTATGACTGCACAGAGTGAGTGGTTGACTTTGATCTGCTCAAGACGCTTTTAATCTAACCCGGTCCGTAGTCCCTGAGCCATATTACAACGACAACAAACAGTCCTTTGCCTGGGCCAGTGCTCGGCAACGCTGGCCTGTCATCTTGACAGGCGTTATTGATGATCTTCATCGTACTATCGGTGAGATCCAAGGTAACGATGAAAAGATCTCCGAGGGTAAGACTCTAGTTTCCAAGGTTGTTGAGTTGAAGCACAACCTGGAGCATGATAGACCCCTGAAGCCTCTCCCAGTCAACGATGAGCTGTTGGGCAAGGATATTGCCTATTACAACCAGAAGCTTGAGGAGCAGCCAGCTGAGCACAAGTCCTGGATGACCGGTGCCTGGCTCTACACCGAATGCTACATGTACCGTCTCTTGGCCACCTTCTTTGCCGAGACGAAGCATTGGAAGAACTATGATTCCTTCAAACGACAGAAAGACGACACTTTCAAGGCCTCCATCGCCGCTGTTGGCGAGCTGTGCAAGCGGTACAAGGCCCTCAACCAACAGCTGGAATCTGAGGTTCCAGATCATGCTCTCTATGTGCTCTTCAGAGAATTCACCGACATCTCCCTATGGGGCAATGCCACTGACCTGTCGCTGTTGACCAACATTTCGCTAGAGGACATCCAGGCCCTGCAGGGTGCCGACATTCGAAAGAAGAATGAGAAGAACATCATTGCAAATGACCTGGACAAGGCCTGGGAGGCCATCAACGTCAAGAAGGGTGGTCGAGTCGACATTGTTCTGGATAACGCTGGATTCGAGCTCTTCACTGACTTGATCTACGGTCTTTTCCTTCTGGATTCCAACCTTGCCCAAACCGTCGTCTTCCATCCAAAGGATATCCCCTGGTTCGTGTCTGATGTTCTTCCAGCTGACCTGGAGAACATTGTCCAACAAGTTCAGGACCCTAGCTTCTTCGACAAGCCCGTCCCTGATCTCGACTTCTTCGCCCAAAAGCTCTCCTCCTACTACAAGAACGGCCAAATTGAGGTCCACACATCTCCGTTCTGGACCTCTCCCGCCCCATTCTGGGAGATCCGAGCCGGTGGTGAGGCTGGTGGCGATGCTGTTCAAAAAGACTTGGTCAACTCCAAGCTCGTCATCTTCAAGGGCGATCTCAACCATCGTAAGCTCCTATTTGACTTGGCGTGGCCAAAGACTACCCCATTCCTCCAGGCTATCCAAACCGCCGCCTCCAACAACGTTCACATCCTCACCCTCAGAACCTGCAAAGCCGACACTTGTTCCGGTCTCCCAGAAGGTAAAGAACAGGAACTTGAAAAAGAATGGAAAGAACTCGGCAACGAAGACCCAAGATCTTGGGTCTACTACGGTAAATACGCTGTTGTTCAATACTCCAACGGTAAAAATTAGAGCAATGTAAAAAAAAGTAAATAAAATCTGCCATCTACATCAACTACGGTACCCTTCTGGGTCGAGCGAAGCAAGCCACGCACCCAGACTCCACTACTGGGTTAGGTTTGCAGGGGGCCAGCCTGCACCCCCGTGGCTCTGCGAGGCTTCAATGAATAGAAAGAAAAAATCACTCCCCATAGCCTCGAGCGAAGCGAGCCCAGGGGGTCTGGGGGCTTGCCCCCAGAAACCTATATGTGGGTTAGGTTTTTGCAGGGGCCAGCCCCTGCACCCCCGTGGCTCTGCGAGGCTTCAACGAATAGAAAGAAGAAACCACTACCCATAGCCTCGAGCGAAGCGAGCCCAGGGGGTCTGGGGGCGTGCCCCCAGAAACCAGCCCTGGGTTAGGAATCAGGATTATTGGATGTGTGAATTTATATTGAAGATAGCTAGATAGAGTACTATCCTGTAAAGAGGGAGTTTGAAAGAACGTGATTGAATTAGATGTTATCTAGATTGCTCCTTTGATGTAGGAGGAGACTGGCTTCGAGAAGCGGAGGCTGAGTTGGGGGCTGGGGATTGGCTGTTTTGATTTTGCATCGGCATCATGAAGTTGGGGTTCATCATTGGCATGGGGAATGGGAATGGCATACCCATCATAGGAGGCATAAAGGGGGGCATTGGTGGCATCATGCCCCATGGCATGTTGTTGAAGTTTGCTTCTTGTTGTTGTTGTTGGTTTTCGTTATTAATTTCGTCTGTTTTGGCCTTTTTGGACTCGTCTTCGTTCTCTTCTTCTCCGTCGCTCTCACGTTTACGTTTGTTCCCATTAGTCTTGCTGTTGTCGTCGCCGTCGTCTGCATTCTTGTCGTCATTATCTTCATTCGTCGTTTCGGCAGCGGGCTCTCCGTCCTTGGATTCTTGTTCACCCTGCTGCTCGTCGTTTCCGCCGTTCTTGTATTTCTGAACACGCTTCTCCATCTCCTCGTCCGGAACAAGCTGGTCCAGAAGAACCTCCTCCTTGCCGCAGTTTGGACATACAAAGTCCTTTTCCAACAGCACCTCCTGGATGGCATCGTCGGAATATGTCTTTTGGCAGCAGGGTGTCTTGACAGGCTTCTCAAACAACTTGTGTGTCAAAGGACACTCCAGCTCAGGATCTGAGGGCTTTCCGGATTGTGCCTCCTTGTAAGCCTGTGCCTTATTTTGAAAGTTTTGCCATGAGGCGTTATCAGCCACAGCAACCACATATTCACCCTCATCGTTGATCATGTAGTTGCCCGAGTCTGCGTCCTCCGGTGGCTTGGAGACAGTTTTCAACATGCTTCTCGGGATCCCCGTTGTTCGACGAACCCGTTTGCCCTCCCAATTGGGGTCATTGTTGGTGGGACAGGCCTGAATCCAATGACCCTTCTGGCCACATCGGTAACAGACATATCCAGGAGGTGGCGGATGGTCGGGCACGTTGGGCTGATAACCACCCTTCTTGTGCGACGAATAATAGACCGGATTGGCATTAGCCATATGTTCCTGCGTCTGTTTCCATTGTTCACCTTGAGCCTCAAACATGGCCGAAATCATCTCCTCCTCAGAGGCGCCTGCGCCAACATTTTTCATGGCAGTCTCTGTGATACCGCCAGTGTTCTGAGGCTGAGAAGCCGCCTGCTGTTGCTGCTTCTTCTTGTTGTTACTGACTATAGGCGCAGTGCCATTCACATACTTGGCAGCACTGTCCTTGCCAGGCCTAGCAGCGGGCAACCGCCTCGCCACCACTGACATCGAACGAGGAATCACCTCGCTGTCGTCGGCATACTCTATCCATGCGGTTAGTAACTAACACTCGTAACTTTCATGTTCAAAACGTACCTTCTTTAGTGTCCGGATTGAGGATCTGGAGGTCGAACGAGTCGGCAGTAGTAGTCAACTTGTTGGCAATCAGGATCTCGCGCTTCAAGTCAAAGACCGATATTCCCGTGCCATCAAAGGTCACCCGAGAGGGCTCCTTCTGCGATTTGAACTTGTAATAAACAACCGAAGTCATAGATTACTATTTTACACCAACTCTTTTAAAGACACCTCGTTGCGCTGTGTGTATCTCCTTGCTTGAATATAACAACAGATAAAAAGAAAAAGAGCTCTACTACACGACGAATCCACGGACGTGTCTTCCACAGCAACAAACAATATTTTATTTTCTAGTAGTTGTGGTTAAGAAGTCAGAAATCCTCTCCCCTCTCTCCACCTCATATAAAAACGCCACCTCCCAACCAACCCCCTGCGTATATTTCAGTCCACCTCCACTCCCTCTCTAAGTTACCCGGACAACCGCCTCTCAAATTAACGTTACGCGCGCGCGCTTTTCTGGGGGCACGCCCCCAGACCCCCTGGGCTCGCTTCGCTCGAGGCTATGGGTAATGTACAATTCTTTCTATTCGTTGAGGCCTCACAAAACCCTAGCCCAGTTGGTGTTTTCTGGGGGTACGAGGCTATGGGTAGTGGCTTTTCCTTTTTATTCGAAGCCTCGCAGAGCCACGGGGGTGCCGGGGGCCAGCCCCCTGCAAAATCCTAACCCAGGTGTTGTTTTCTGGGGGCACGCCCCCAGACCCCCAGGGCTCGCTTCGCTCGAGGCTACGGGTAGTGGTTTTTTCTTTCTATTCGTTGAAGCCTCGCGGAGCCACGGGGGTGCAGGGGGCCAGCCCCCCTGCAAACCCTAACCCAGCTGATGTTTTCTGGCGGTAAGCCGGGGAACCGATCGGACCGATTGCGCGCGCGCGCAAAGAGGATGGGAGAAGAGTAAGCAAGTAAGAGTATAAATACTGGACATCCGCAGATAGGAAGATGAGCTCGACGCCGTATTATGAGCTCTATAGAAGGAGCAGGTATGTAGGGATCGGAGAGCGGGGTGTGAATTGTATGCTGACGTTGTTACAGTATAGGGACGGCGCTGACAGATGCGTTGGACCATCTAATCTCGTAAGTTTGTGATTACAAATGCGAAGATGGGGGTATTAATGATGGTGTAGGGATTCAAAAATTCATCCACAGCTGGCGATGAAGATTCTCACGAATGTAAGTTGTGCGGTGTCTGGCTGCATATCAGACGATTCTAATGGTTATGTTAGTTTGACAGAATCATGACGGACCATCTCCGGGAAGATATCAAGACCCGACTGTCGCTGAAGGGACATCTACACACGTACCGCTGTTGCGACGACGTGTGGACGTTCATCGTCAAAGATGTACAGTTCAAGATGGATAGTGGGGAGGCCGTGCATGCGGATAGAATCAAAATCGTGGCTTGTAATTCTAAGAAGACTGGCGAGTAAACCCTAACCTCGGGACCGACCCTCTGACCAAACTAAAAGTGTCTCAAAATATAGCCCTGTGTAACACGTCAACATTTAATTTATTTCACTTCTGGATAATACCCACCTTTTTTTATAACCATGAACGCGGTTACTTCTAGACTTTCGTCGCTTCCAGTAAGTATCTTCAGACGCGTCTGTCTCGCATCATACTGACTTTCTAGCTTCTGAATTCCGACCGATTCAGCTTCGAACGGCTAAGGGTAAGTTCTAATTCATCATCGCATCTCATTCATCATAACGTCCTTTCTACTCCAGGATTTGTTTAAGCAGTTCCAGGAACGGTCTTCATGGTGGACCAGTCCTCACTTGCGTGATACTGAGGCTCTGGCTGATGTTGATCTCATCGACTAAAGTTTTCATACATGTATGAATCTTTGGATATTCAACGCCACAAAGTCCTAACCCAGAAGTGGTTTTTCTGGGGGCAGGCCCCCAGACCCCTGGGCTCGCTTCGCTCGAAGTTATGGGTAAGGTTTTATTCTTACTATTCGTTGAAGCCTCGCAGAGCCAGGGGGTGCATTTTGGATGTTCAACGCCACAGCCATCCTGTCTGAATCGCATCTCTCAGCATTTTACAGGTGGATTTCATTTATCACTGAAGTCAAAGAGATCTGGTTGGCACAGAAGGCTCAGGATCATTTTAGATTGGATATCCTTTGGGTCTGTCTTCTTTTTTCTTTCTTCCAGTTCTACCTCCTGAGCCACATGGCGGCATACTTTATTGCGTTGCAAATCACGTGGCCTTTCTTCTAAGTTTGTTTCATCACGTGAAGTCAAAAGTTACGCTACTACTGCTGACTTCCACTCAAACAATGTTTGGGCTGGTATCGAAGGGACACGCCCTCAGATAATAGTGGTGGGTTAGGTTTGCAGGGGGGCAGCCCCCTGCACCCCTGGGGCTCTGCGAAGCTTCAACGAATAGAAAGAAAAAACCACTGCCCATGGCCTCGAGCGAAGCGAGCCCTAGAGGTCTGGGGGCGTGCCCCAGCATAACGGTTGTGGGTTAGGATTGGGTGGCAGTTCTGTACCCAGTGGCTCCGCGAAGCTTGAAGGAATAGAAAGGATATAACGCTGCCCATAGCTTCGAGTGAGCCCTGGGGGTCTGGGGGCTTCCCCCCAGAAAACTAGTTCTGGGTTAGGTTTTGCAGGGGGTTAGCCCTGCACCCCCGAGTCTCTGCGAGGCTCCAACGAATAGAAGAAAAAGAACGCTACCCATAGCTTCGAGCGAAGCGAGCCCCTTGGGGTCTGGGGGCGTTCCCCCAGAAAATACTTCTGAGTGGGGAATCACATGGAAGCAAGTTTGCCTGGTGTTTTGAGGATTGATTGACCTTTTGGAATGATACTAACGTTTGGAATTTAGGGTGAAGCTGGATCGCTTCAACAGCGATTTTCGAATATCAAACCTATACAGGACTTTTTCGATATCAAGCGTATGTCCAAGCCAGCTGGCTGGGGGGAGGCTCAATCCAGAATCAATTTCAACCTTTCCTATTTCTCCACCAACTACGCTATTCTTTTCGCACTTTTGTCCGTCTACTCTCTGTTGACCAACCTGTTGCTTCTGTTTGTGATAATATTCGTTGTTTTGGGCGTTGCTGGTATCTCCGCCTTGGGTGGCCAGGATCTTGATCTTCGTTTCACTACCATTTCGACCTCCTCACTTTACACCTTCCTTTTCATTGTCGCCGTTCCATTGGGTATCTTTGCATCTCCTTTGTCTACTATCCTGTGGCTGATTGGTGCATCTGGTGTTTCAATCCTTGGCCACGCCGCCCTCATGGACAAACCAATTGAAAACGCATTTGCCGAGGAACAGGTATAATGTCCATTGTATACTTATAGATAATATAAAGGATTGGTACTATATGACAACCGTCGTCTGTCAGAGCAAGTAGTTTATTACTGATCCCTGGGGGTGTGCCAGAGAAACCACACTTGGGTTAGGTTTGCAGGGGGGCCAGGCCCCTGCACCCCCGTGGCTCTGCGAGGCTTCAACGAGTAGAAAAAAAAAACAATACACTACCCATAGTCTCGAGCGAAACGAGCCTTGGTGGTCTGGGGGCGTGTCCCCAGAAGAACTACACTTGGGTTATGTTTGCAGGGGGCCAGCCCCCTGCACCCCCGTGGCTCTGCGAGGCTTCAACGAGTAGAAAACAACAATACACTATTCATAGTCTCGAGCGAGCCGCAGAACTGTTTGGAAACAGGCCTTCAACAGAGAAGGAGCTGATCGTTAGTAACATTGTAATCTACTAGTTAGGGATACGACGAGTAATAAGTCCGAACCTCGCCTTCGTCCGTGCTTGAACATTCTCCGCGGAGCGCAACCACGGGTCTGGGGCTGGGCCCAGACAAAGCCGAACTACAGCTGTCTCTTGCTAATGATGAGTATATTTCAGACGATGCGAGTACGTAATGAACAACCTATTGACCAGTTAGCGAATGAAAGGGAGAAAGAAAAGGGGGAGCCAAAACCAAGTGTCAGTAAAGGCGCCTTGTCACAGGCAATTCTCATCAAAGCCACGTAACTTGGGCTACAGTTGACCGTCGTGAGATAGAAGAATCATCATTAAAAGGTGATCTTTTGCGCTCCCCCTAGAAGAGTCAGTACTTACCTTTTGGAAGAGGTTGAAAAGGCTCAGACATCAAAAGTTTTCATCAAAATGATTCAGACATATGCTTGTCTTTTATTTTGATATTTCATCATTGCCTTCAAAGGGAGTCGTGGGAAATTAATTTGATTCACTAAGATCGAGTTAGTTTCGTGACCGCAAAGAGACCAAGCTTTGACATAACAAATCAGCAATGCATGAATGGTTAAAAAAAGGTTTATCGTCATCGAGAAGCTCGAATACGACTCGTCATCTAGGTGTTCATCACTTGATGTCCAAAGCGAAGGGGCGGTGATCGACTTACAATCATGAATGTATTCAAACGAGATGGAAACCCATCAGGTTGCTGCTACTGATAGAATTGTTAGTACTCGAAAGAAATTCGAGACAATTCTAAGTCAAGTCGTTATAAAAATCTGTTGCGTGGGGTTTCTAATCCCACTAAAAGCATGTCACTCATCTAAATCAGTGCCCAGTGCTACGGATCTTCATTTCAACAAACTTGACTCAGCAATCGCTAAATTTACCTAAAATTTCCAATTAGTTCACCCTCCAAAACACAAATCGACGTTTGTTCAAGTTTGATCAGTGTTGTGCCAAAACATTTTCAACAGTATATTTCTGCCAGTAATTCCAGCTTTGTTTTGTTTGATCATCATTCAAACACCGCACAAACATCTTCCCAAGGACTGATAGTTACCTTATCTACCTATTCTTTGTTAGAATCTCATTATCATTATCAAGCTTCGCATGAAAACATCGAGCCAAAAATTGGATCAACTCAAATATCAGAACAAATTTCTGATCATTAAATAACTTCACAAACTCTAGTTTGAATTGTTTTTGGTTGGATCATCACAATAAGAGCATATCCAAAACCCATGCTTTCATGTTTTTTTTTTGTCGGTACTTACAAATAAAATTGTTTTCGTTACTCACTCTTCTTTTTCAGGATACTTTTTCCCTTTTATACACCCGCCGGCCACCGACAAGCCCTAACACAACTTAGGGTTGTAAACTCCGCTTATCTCCGTAATGTCTAACCCTACAAGCGAATAAAATCGATCCTCAGGAATTCTTTGTCCAGGAAAGAAAACGCTTTTGCTTTTTTTCTGCAAAAGACAGCGTTCGCTAAACCGGCTGGTTTCTTGAGCGATGGGAGCTCAATTCTAGGAAAGAATGCCCCATGGACCCTCCCGTAGCTCTGCTAGGCTATATTACTATCCATAACTTCGAGCAAAGCGAGCCCTGTGCCCCCAGAAAACAGCTATTGATGTACTCCCAGGGCTGGCTTTTGCCAAAGTCTTCTGTCAAATTAATCTGCTCCTCGACTTTGTACCGAAGACACTTGAAAAACTTGATCCTGTTTTCGGAGCCAAATGACCTCTCTTCGCGAGCAACTTGCACAAGACTTCGGAATGTGGTGTCTAACACTTGCACTGTCATGTCCAAAGACCCAAAGTCAAGGCAGAAATGGCACTCATCTCGCATTGGAATTTTGTGTAATGATGCCAATGTTCAACCTTAGCTTTACATTCTTCATCGATTGAATCCAAGCAATTTCAAAAACTGTAGGAGAATAGCCGCTACCGCTATATTTTCATCAATTTAGTTAAATCATTCCTTAGCACATTGCAGTCTGGGCTAGGTCCCAATATCATAAACGGCGAGTCTTCGGTCGCTTCAACCAGGTTCCTGTGGCCCTCATCTTGAGCCATAATGATGGTATAGTGGTAACCATAGCCGTCAAACGATATGTCGCCAGGCGGCCGAACCCTTTTCCTTTGCAATATGGTTTCTATCTCGCCTTTTTTTATCACTTGGGCAGTAGTGGTTTTATTCTTCTATTCGTTGAAGCCTCGCAGAGCCACGGGGGTGCAGGGGGCTAACCCAGTAGTGGCTTGCGCGGCAAGATCACCAAAACGTTTCCGCCAATGGCACTCATTGAGCTCGAAAAAGCAACCAAGAGCCCAACAAACAACATTAGCCAGCCAGATGCAACGATATCCACCCAGCCATTGCGAGTCTGACATCCCGACCTAAATCAGTATCAATCGAGCTCCGAATTGGAAGACTACTTAAATCTGAATCTCAAGTCTTCGGGAAACCAAACCTTCCATGGTCCACGCGAATTCCGCTATTGCCACTGCTGTTCTTTCCGACCGGGTTATTGACGTTGATGTTTGTCACTTTAGCTAGATATACAAGGGGTTAATATATTACAATGTTAATGTCTATAATAAATTAAGAATGGGTATCACGACCTTTACCTCGAGCACCTCTATTGCTTGGGCCTTTGCCTCTGTTTCCGCGACCCCGGCCACGACCTCGATTCGAAGGTCCATTTTTGTTATTGCTATCCCATTGGTTAAGAGCCATTCGGGCTTGCTCAAGTTTTTGTTGTCGTTCGGATTCCATTGCCCACCATTTGTCAAACTCTTCTTCTTGCTGGATCTCTTTCAGACTTCTGGTGTTCTGTTGAGCTTGGATTTCAACTTTCTTTTGTTCCTGTTGAATAATATCACCCAATGTAGGCGGAGGAACAGCCGGTTTGGACGGCGTTTTGCCTTTGTTTCTGTACATCGCAAAAGGAGACGAATCTGGAGTCTCAGGTTGATTTGGGTTTAAAGCTTTCCAGGGTGTCGCAGTGGGGCCATTGCTCCAGGGTGAGGATGAGCTGCCATTGCTATGGCCAACAGCTTCTTGAGAGGTCTCTCGATGCAATTTTTTGCGCTCCTTTTGTGATAGCTTGGTAGGAGTTGCTGTGGGTATTTTTGCCGTATTCGATTTTTGCGAACTTGAAGATGGTTGTTTGTTGTATATTTCTCCAATGGACATTGGAGACACAGAAGAGGGCGTAGTTTTGGGGTCGGTCCAGGATGCCAATTTGGGGCTTGACTTTGGTTTAAGTGACAATGGAGATGCAGGAACTGGTGGGCTCTTCTTTTGTGGAACTGGCGAAGGAGTTGATGACGTTTGCGGTGGCTCTTCAATAGTAGCAACTGGACTAGACTTGGACAAAGCTTCCTTTATCGCGCTTGCACCGCTTGAACTGAGTCGCGAGGAACGGCGTCGTTGAGATGTTGGAGTTGAGTCTGTTAATGATAAGTCTTCAATCGGAGGTAGCTTCCCGTTGGAGGAAGCCCGTCGTTGTTGGTTGACATGGGAAATAGACACTTTTCGTTGATCTCGAGAACCATACAACGGAACGATTCTGGTCATAAAATCATTCACATCGTTGATATCATTCAAGAATTCCTTAATTTGACTGTTCACCCCGCCATGTGTTTTGCTAAATTGTCCTTGATACAACTTTAGTCGCTCATCAATATAGCTAAACAAATCCTCAGACAATTCTGCCAAAAACCTAAACTCTGGTTAGTACGGCCATATACAGTTGGACCAATTGTCTTAAGCCCTTTCGAGATCTGCTCCGAAGACTATCGACTAAACGAGGTCCCTGCGGTGCAGTATCCTTGGAAGTAAATAAAGGAAATAAAAAAATTCCCCCAGAAAACCGCTACTGGGTTAGGTTTGCAGGGGGCCAGCCCCCCTGCACCCCCGTGGCTCTGCGAGGCTTCAACGAATAGAAAGAATGGACACTACCCATAACTTCGAGCGAAGCGAGCCTAGGGGGTCTGGGGGCGTGCCCCCAGAAAATACCACTACTGGGTTAGATTTGCAGGGGGCCAGCCCCCTGCACCCCCGTGGCTCTGCGAGGCTTCAACGAATAGAAAGAATGAACACTACCCATAACTTCGAGCGAAGCGAGCCCAGGGGGTCTGGGGGCCTGCCCCCAGAAAACAACACCTGAGTTAGGTTTTGCAGGTGAGAGACAGTTCGGTCCAATGGTGCGCCACTTACCCATTTTCCATGATGCAGTCAATGTTTTGACAAATGTAATGCAAAACTCGGTCATGCAGCCCGCCAGCATCATAGTCGACACTTTTCTCCAACATCCATCCTGCGTTTGTGACGTTTACAAAGTCGCACAATATACATTGGCAGATATCCTTCAATCTCAGCAATGAAAGCTGGTCGGCAGTGATCAAGACATCAAGAACAAATCGTATGAAATCTTTGGACGTTTGCTTTTCTTCGTTATCCAACAAATCAACCTGTCTATCTCCATAGATGAAAGTCATGACCACTTTAAACACTTCGGCGCTGGTTTCTGTTTGGTTAATTTCTACTCTTCCTTGTGTGTCCTTTTGTAAATCCCAGCGTCCAGAGAGGAGGGTGGCAAAATAGCTTGATCGCGCCTTTAAAATGTAGCTATGAGCGAATGTTGTTTGTCCGTCCTTCAGTTTGATCGCCACATCAGCAAAAGTGTTGCCAATTTTTAACAAGTCGAGGTTGAGAGAAGGCGTTGGTTGTAGTCGTCGCAGGATACCAGCCCGTAAATGTTCAAGTTTCAAAAACCTTGCAGTTTCCAACAACTGAGTCTTGGCTTTAAGAATCCTTGATGGCTCACCGTATGCCGGGTACGTATCCCATACTGCAATAATATGATCCGTGTAGAAATAATACAACAAAATCACCACCGCCTCCAACTGGAAACCGTCAAATACAAGTTGCCGTTTGTTCCCATTATACGTGATAATTCCAGCATTTGGAACATCAAACGATTCCACTTTACCATCCATCAGCTCAGAAATTCGGCTGGAACGACATCTAATAATGACACGATGTGCAGGTATTTTAACCTTGGAGCTCTTGTCAACAATGTCCATATCATAACCGCGATCCTTGACCTGCTGTCGTTGCATTTTCAACGAATCTGGATTGAACGACCTCAGCCATCGAAGTAGAGATTCGTTCACTTCAGATTTGACAAACCTCTTGCCTCGGTTTTCTTCTTCTAATTCCTCCTCCCTGTCCGATTCGTCTTCGTCATCACTCTCATCATCCATTTCATTGTTCGTCATAGCTTTGCGTCGTGGTTCGACAAGATACTTGGTGTGAACCACCGGTTTTACACGTCCTCTGAGAAGTTCGTTAACTTTTGTCGCACTGCTGTAATCCACAAAGGGTACCAAATAGTGAAAGTCGCGACTAGTGGCTGGAGCCGCAATGGGATACGGCTCAGCAACCACATCTTGTCGGATGGCTGCAAACGAGCCAAAGATCTGGTCACACCGAACTTGTTGAATTCGATTAATCAGGGGAACTCGTTCAAACTTATTTTTGGCGCCTTTGCGTTTGAACTTTCTGAAAACGTAGCCGGCTTCCGTGCATATTATGACAGAACCATCTTCCCCAATATCCACATCAACAGCACACTTGTATGCAGTTCTCCCCACCCACATAGGATGTATTTTGAGCGATTTCACAATATGGCTTGGTTTCATCGGTTGCTCCTTGGAAGAATGGAATTTTTCCAAACTAAAGCCATACACCGCACCATGATTAAAAAGAGCGCAGACATACGACCCCTTGGCTGCAATTTTGGTCACATAACAAGGCTCATGTGCTCGTCGTGGGCGAAAGACATCAAACGAATCCTTTGAATTATTGAACCGATCAACTTGGAACGGCACCTTGAACCGTTCACCATTCATAAATACCCAAACATCATGGTTGTCAAAAAGTGTGACAGTAGCAACTTCTGTTGCACAGACCATTATAATATCACTTGGAAGATGCAAAACCAAGCGAGGTTGTGAAATAACCTCATCAGTGGAGGAAAAGCCTAATTGTCCGGCATTGGTCCCCCAGACAAACATATCTGATTCGTTAAACACCACCGTATGAATCCGCGATGCCGCACATCCACTTAGTCGAGTCTTTTTCAAGTCTCCTGCAACCTTCCTCGGACTATACTGTTTGGACGATGAAGTCGTATATCCCAACTGTCCATACTTGTTTGATCCCCAGGTAAACACGTCACCCGACCGGTTAACGGCCACGGAATGATCAATTGATAGTGCAACCGAGACAATCCGTTCATCAGTTAAGGACGGTATTGGCGAAAAAGAAAATTGCGTAGATGACCCTGACATGCCCAAACGTCCCTCTGTAGGAATACCACAGATTAGCAAATTCCCCGTCGATTGGTCCGTCAGAATTGCAGAATGCTGCTTCGATACTTTGACGTCCAGTATCCTTATGGGTCTAAATCTGGCGCGTGAAGACATGCTTTCGCCGTTCCGTCTCAACTTGACCATCTGAGGGTTGGACCGGTCATCAGGATCAGCAAACCCCAGAGTATGATTCGCATTGGATCCAAAAGTAAAGAGATCCGACCCACCAATCTTTGAATCCCATGCCGAAAAGCTGAAGTGCTCAGAGAGCAAATCAAGAGGCGACAAGTTGTCACGATCAATCAGACGAAGCAACTGCGACCGGTCATTGACCTTTTGCAACATCACCTGTGCACATGATATATTACCACAAAGAAACGCGCGATGTAGAGCCGAATATCCACTCTCATAGTCCGACAGCGACGGGTCCGAGTGTGCATGGTCCAGTATTTGCTCCACCAATTGATAGTTGCCCACAGAGGCCGCTAAATGCAACAATGTACGCCCAAAGATGTCTCTCTGGTTAATCTGCGTCTTGCTCAACTTGGAAATATCTTTGATTACCTCATTCTCTGTCATAGTAGTGCTGACAATAACCTCAAAAATTAGTGGGTGCAGATACAGTAACTAGTTAGTCGTACTTTGGGACCTATACGTTATCGGAGAACCACCCAAACTCGCCCAAAGGTATAGCACTGGCGTTGTGTGGCAAGGGAATGCCCTCCTGTCTCAATCGCCCAGCCTGACGCTCCCTGCTCTCCCCAATAAGCGAGATCCGGCCCTGTGAGTTGATCACCCTCCACCACGGCACGTTGGTATGGTTGAATTCACACCTCTGATTGGTCGGAAGATGTTTGAGCGCATATCCCACTTGTCTCGCCTTCTGGGGATTCCCGACAAGAAAAGCTACGTGTCCATACGACGTTACATGCCCATACGGTATTTTCTGAATAGTTTCGTAAACGTCCATGTGAAACGCTCTGGCTTCATCACTGGACGTCCCGTACAATCTCTCATCAATAGGCATTATTGATGGCCTCTCTATTGGGACCAATCCAATTAACAATCACTCCACCGGTTGGCTTTCTGGGGGCACGCCCCCAGACCCCCTGGGCTCGCTTCGCTCGAGCTTTGGGCTTATCAACCTTCTGCGAAGCAGTACTAATTGTTTCTTTTCTGGAAAAGGAGAGGATCATTCGACGCATTGCTTTTCTGGGGACACATCTCCAGACCCCCAGGGCTCGCTTTGCTCGAGCTTTGGGTTTACCAACCGTCTGCGAAGCAGAACAAACGCTTTTGCATCTTTTCTGGAAAAGAATACCATGGTTGGAAATCCGGCGCTACCACAATATGATTGACACTTTCAAATGCTTGAATTACTGATATATAATGTTTTGATATATAGTCTTTTCTCGACATTCGGCACTCCAATATGCAATATAATAGATTTAACGAATACCATGGTGTAAATCCGGCGCTATCTACCACAATATGATCGATCGACAGATTCAAAAGCTTGAGTTACTGATATATAATATTTCGATATATAGTCCACTATCGACGTTTGGGACTCTAATATAATAGATTTAACAAAAACCCTAGGCTTGCCCTCCCCGATGGTCCACTTTCCGTGGGATTAGTGTTCAGATGAGCTTTGACTTTAGATTGTTTCTCTGGGGAGCTTGGGTACATGTTTGCTTTGCGGGTTGAGAAAAACCAAGGTTTTGTGTAGGCAATAGTTGGATTGGGCTTCAGGAGCCGGTCTTACGCCCTATGCCCACATAATTCGTTGGATCATATAGAACGAAATAGTACTAGTTACGCTATAGCTAGCTAGCTACATGTATACGTACATGTCGATCTGTTAACGTTTTCTCTAGAGATGTATATGCATGACTAGCTAGTATTAGCTGGCATGGCAGGATCAAAGGTGAATTGATATATATATATATATAAATTGAAGCGTTATTAGCATGCGCACATATGCATATTGCATGGGTATACGACCGATCGATATCTCGAGAGATCGATTTATACATATATATATACTGCATGGTGCAACATGCAACGTGCATATATATATATCTAGCTCAATGATATCGATATTCATGCATATGATCAATTCAATTTAATTATAATTAATTGGCCGGCCGGCGGGAAGTGTATTTCTATATATATATATAGCTAGCTAGCTCGTATTACATATAGCGCATATAGCAATCAAGTAGCTCATTAATTACGTATACTATACTGCGATCTAGTGCGCGGACACGTCCGGCCTATATGCATGCAACCTATATATATACGCGCGTACGTATATATATATACGTTAACGTTAATTAATTCGATCGGTCTTCCTATATATATAACTTCTAGCTAGCTATATATATAACTGATTACAGCTAGAGGCAAATTAAGGCTATATTATGCGCGCAGGCCTAGGCCTTTATTATATTTTATAGCATTGGCATTCAGTTTCCCTTGCCCGTATGCGTTGGAAACTTGCTATATATATATATATAAAGCTAGATTTAAATTTGGGCCGGCTTCAACGAATAGAAAGAACAGAACAGTACCCATAACCTCGAGCGAAGCGAGCCCAGGCATGCCCCCAGAAAACCACTCTTGGGTTAGAGGTTTGCAGGCCGGGGACCGGCGTTTAAACAATTGCAAATTGAACCTACATACGTTCATCTACTATGAACCGTTCCAAATGTGCGTGCATGTAACCGGCTAGCGCCTGTAAGTTTACTTCTGCACATAAACTCTCGGTTTTGTTTCTATTTAACACAACAGCAACCTCGTTAGAGTCAGAAGACCAAAAATATGGTAAAGTACCACGAAACATCAGCCGCTGACAAAGAAAGCCTTGCAGAGCTAGCCGTTTGCTTTCTGGAAAGAAGACCATTGAACGCATCAGATTTCTTCTATTAGTCAGCCATTGAAAGTCTTAGCGAGGATTCATCGAATAGAATCATCACAAACTAGGTTATTACGACTATCGGTAGATTTCTAGTGGCACGCCCCCAGACC
This sequence comes from Blastobotrys ciferrii, assembly GCA_030573635.1. Taxonomy (NCBI): domain Eukaryota; kingdom Fungi; phylum Ascomycota; class Dipodascomycetes; order Dipodascales; family Trichomonascaceae; genus Blastobotrys; species Blastobotrys ciferrii. Next base: position 32,280 of record JAJMDO010000056.1, on the reverse strand, counting down.
CCCAGGGTCGGCTTCGCCGATTATGGGTAATTTGTATTTTCCGCGATTAACTATATGTCATTCTAGAAGCCGAAGCTTTAGATATCTGCTGCCGCCGACAAAGAAGGCCTCGCAGAGCTAACGCTTTTGCTTCTTTTCTGGAAAAGAGGAAAATTGAACGCATCAAAGCTCTTCTGATCGCGATGAAGGTGTCGTTCTAGCACCCGATATTCTAAATATCAGCCACTGACAAAGAAAGCCTCACAGAGCTAACGCTTTTGCTTCTTTTCTGGAAAAGAAGAACATTGAACGCATCGAATGATAGTCGGGCATTGAAAGTGTCGTTTTAGCACCCGATATTCTAACTATCAGCCGTTGACAAAGAAAGCCTCGCAGAGCTAACGCTTTTGCTTCTTTTCTGGAAAAGAACACTAAACACATCGAATGATAGTCGGTCATTGAAAGAGTCGTTTTAGAAGCCGATGCTTTGAGCCTGTAGTGTCAACCGGTGTACTGATTCGCATGAGTGAGTCGTGGGCATGGGTATTGGCATAACTAATTAATTCATTATAGTTATAATTATAGTGATACAGCCGACCAGTCTATTAAATTAGATGGCCAACTTAGTTCTACGCCAGTGTCTTCTCTTGGCGTTGTATCTATAACCAGGCGTTAGTCACCAGCCGTCAACTGTCCACACATACACCAACTTACCTGATATTAGTACCAGTCTTGAAACGGAACCATTGTGGGATTGGTCTGTTTTGCTTCTGAGCCTTAGCAAGCTTGGACTTGACCTTGAAAGTCTTTTGGGACTACACACGCTTCCGTTAGCATCTCGTTCACACTCTCGCTCCTTCGTTCACTCCACTTACAGGCATCGCTGTTGTTCTATACCTGGTGTAACAAAGTCAAACTGAAAAACTAAAAAGTCGCAGTCTCTACTGGCTACTCCCAATCGCCGACGTCAGCCACTTCCTATTTGGGAAATCCTCCGTGACTGTTTTTTTCACAACCAACTACGCGCCGCGCATTTGAGCCGTACAACGTGCGGCTTGTCGAATCCAGAAGACTTAATTATAGGCATACCTGTTCAACTATCATCCATTTCGCAGAGCTACGGGAGATGCAGACCCCTGCAATCGCAACCTAGAAGTATTGTTTCCTGGGGGCACGCCCCCAGACCCCCTGGGCCCGCTTCGCTCGAAGTTATGGGTAGTGTTCAATTGCTTCTATCTGTTGAAGCCTCGCAGACCCACGGTGTACAGAAACCCTAACCCTGGTTTTCTGGGGGCACGCCCCCAGACCCCCAGGGCTCGCTTCGCTCGAGACTATGGGTAGTGTTCTATTCTCTCTACGCGTCGGAGCCTCGCAGAGCCACGGGGGTGCAGGGGGCTGGCCCCCTGCAATCCTAACCCAGAATAAAAAAGAAGCATAGCGACGCCCCCGGCTTCTTTTTATCGGAGAAAGCCCTCACCAATTACTCAAGAGAAGGTTTGACCAATTCAAATCTGTATTTAGAAAGGTATATGCAAGTGTGAGGTGGTGAAAACCTATGCAGAGCTGAAGTGGAGGGATTGTAGAGAAGCAGAGAGACGAGAGATGGATTCTCTTGTTTCCCTATCTATAGTTTGGGCTGACCTGGATGGATGATGTACTTTACGACGTCGTTTTGATCCAGATCGTCGCCGGCTTTTCTTGATGGCATGATTTAGACTGCGTAAATAGGCTCTACCGCAGTTTTCAGGAATGTCCTTAGACTGTAGTATTCGTCGTTTGTCAAAAACACCCCTTCTAGGACTTTCCAGCCGTTTCATCTTCCGACAAGTCAAGCTGTTCCGTCGTCGTGTGGGGTTGTGCTCATACCCACTCTGTTCACGACTGTATTCATACATCCTCTCCAAACTCCCACTCGGGCTTCTACTACTATCCCCAGACATTCGCAGTTGTCTATCCACATGCCGGCTCAACCTGTGCGCTTCATAAGCATCCATATTAAAAGCAAGTAGTAGACGGTGGCAAATCTGGGTGTAGCTTATCGCTCTTATCTCCCACCGACGCCCGACCGGAAACCGACTCCGACAGATCCCAATTTAGTAATCATCGACGAAGATCGCCTTTAATAACTATACACCGAAGAGAAGTGCCTTTTGGTTATAAATTCTCAATTCTGCCTCAAAAATACTACGAGCATCAGATTCGCGGAAGATACAGAACAATTCGTGGGTTAGGTTTGCAGGGGGCCAGCCCCCTGCACCCCCGTGGCTCTGCAAGGCTTCATCGAATAGAAAGAATGAACACTACCTATAACCTCGAGCGAAGCGAGCCTAGGGGGTCAGGGGGCGTGCCCCCAGAAACACTTTGAGCTAGGATATAGGACCGTACCGTTTATTCTATAACGATGCAACCACCATGAATCCGCGAATAAGCTGACTGGGGTCATCAATTGATTTGCTTAAGCCTCGTTTCGACAATAAAACAGAGAAATATACCTAGGCAGAGCCAACGAAGAGGGCTCAAAGGGTATCGCAAGGCTAATCCCTTTTGTTCTCTAAAAGAACAAATCTCCAACAACTAGTAGTAGCCTCGCAGAGCTGATTTTTTGGTTCTTTTTTAAAAAAGAACAATACGTTGACAATTGTTTATGAAACAGGTTTACTGAGAGAGTTGGATAAACAACGAAAACTCAGGGGTGCGGCGCGTGTTATCGATACTATGGTTCATGAACTCGCTTCGCTCGAGAATATGGATAGTGTTTATTCTTTCTATTCGTTGAAGCCTCGCAGAGCCACGGGGGTGCAGGGGGCCAGCCCCCTGCAAACCTAACCCAGGTGTGGTTTTTCTGGGGACACGCCCCCAGACCCCCTGGGCTCGCTTCGCTCGAGGTTATAGGTAGTGTTCAATTGCTTCTATTCGATGAAGCCTCGCAGAGCCACGGGGGTGCAGGGGGCTGACCCCCTGCAAATCCTAACCCAGCAGTGGTTTTTCTGGGGGCACGCCCCCAGACCGGTGCGGCGCGCGCGTTATCGATCCTATGGTTTATGAGCCGCATGGTGTGAGGCGTTGGGAGAGTGGGTGTGACTGTTTTTGGGAGTTGCCGAAATAGGAAGGCGGGAGTAGGGCACACGACGCACGCGCGCCGACAACAAAAAATTCCACTCATCACTTACATCAACTCACCGGTCAGTTCTACATCTCGACGACAAATTACAACATGCCTCCAAAGAACGGTAAGTGCTTTTTAGAAGCTTAGGAAGTGGACGATTGAGTATTAACAGCTGGTAGAAAACGTTACCCTTGGACTTCAATCACGAGACGGCGACCTCGTGTTCGGTGTTGCTAGAATCTTTGCATCCTTCAATGATACTTTCGTTCACGTCACCGATTTGTCTGGCCGTGAAACCATCTCCAGAGTGACTGGTGGTATGAAGGTCAAGGCTGACCACGACGAATCTTCCCCATACGCCGCCATGTTGGCTGCCCAGGACGTCGCTGCTAAGTGCAAGGAGGTCGGAATCAACGCCCTACACTTCAAGATCAGAGCTACCGGTGGTACTGGTACCAAGACCCCAGGTCCAGGTGCTCAGTCCGCTTTGAGAGCTCTGGCTAGATCCGGTATCAAGATTGGCCGAATTGAGGACGTCACCCCAGTCCCATCTGACTCTACCCGTAGAAAGGGTGGTCGCAGAGGTAGAAGACTCTAATCTCTTTATTTTTTGTTGTGTGTGTATTATCCTCTGAAAAATAATGTCTTTATATGATCCACTCACCAAATGAATTCAAAAATCCCCTCAAACTTCATGCTCTTAGTACTAGTTAGCTCCACCTTTTCCTGGGGGCAAGCCCCTTGACCCCCAGGGTCCGCTTCGCGGATTTTGGCTATAGACATGCGCAGGCAGAAAACTCCATAATCCTCTTCAAACTCATACGCTTACTACCAGTGAACTAGCTCGACCGTTTTCTGGGGGCACGCCCCAGACCCCCAGGGTCCGCTTCGCGGATTTTGGGACTGGATAGACTGTAGGCATGAGCAGGCATGAGAAAGCTCCATGTAGATAAAATGCTCTTCAAGCTCATAGGATTAGTGCCAGTTAACTAGCTCGACCATTTTCTGGGGGCACGCCCCCAGACCCCCAGGGTTTTGTGTCCGCTTCGCGGATTTTGGGACTGGATAGACTGTGGCATGCGCAGGCAGAAGAAAACTCCATATTGCTATTGCATATTTAAAAAATAGAGAAATTTATATAGCAAACAGTAAGCCTGTTAGCCATTGGCGAATATATATACTTTCAGTATTCATTCAATGACACTAGTATTAGTTAATTTGTGACTGTTCAACTTAGGGTTATTTTGTTCTGTGCTGATGTCTACAGTAACTCCCAAAGTAATTTTCACGCTAACTAGTAACTACTATCATCACTATTCTCTTTATTTTGCCACCAGTTACTAAAGAGTGTGAGGAAACAATGGGTCTGCTGAGTTAAGAATAAAGAACCATGCAGCAGGTGCATTAACACGATGAATTATGATCAGTTTCCGATTAATGTTTGATCTATCTACTCCCTCATATCGAAAACTTGACCTAATGGAGTTCAATAACCTTCTAGTCGACACACTAGAATCTTGAAAACTTTTGAACAAAAGGATCATGTTCTCTTTCCAGTTAATGTGCTGGTCACTTGACTTTAACAACTTATTGGTCAATTAACGATCTGAGCCACCCTACCACCACAACCTTCCGCGAAGCGGAACCACGGGGGTCTGGGGGCTGGCCCCAGAAAAAAGCCATCTAAAAGAGTGTGAGGAAACTATGGATATGCCGAATTAGGAATAAAGAGCCATGCACAAAAAGCAGCTACAGTAACACTGAAGCATTACTAGTGTCTGATTGATATTTGATCTCTACCCACTTCTTCATATCAAACCTGATTTGACCCACTGGGGTTCAATAACTTTCTAGTCGGCACATCAGAGTATTGAGAGCTTTTTGGACAAAGGAATCACGTTCTCTTTCCAGTTCGTGTACTAGTCTTGCCGTTTAACCAGTTTATTGGTCAATTGACGATCTGAGCCACCTTACCGCCACAACCTTCCGCGAAGCGGAACCACGGGGGTCTGGGGGCTGGCCCCCAGAAAACAACCATCCACACAAGATATGAGCTGTTCAATTGCCGTATTTTTAGGGCTTTTCTACTTGCTTGGAAAATAGGGCAGTGGTGCATGCATGCAGAATGACGCGCGTTGTTAACGCGCTTTTCTGGAGATCGGGAATAGACCCTTGCTTGAGGGGAGGGATGAAAGACACGACATGAAGATAGTACGAGTATTTTTCGTGTTATTGTCTGTGGCTGCTGCGAATGGGGATAAGTTTATAGACAAGCGGCCGCCGAAAACAACGTCGTCTAGTGAGTCGTTGAAGCCGTGGCCTCGGACACGAAACGGGAAGTTTGAGCTGGTGACTCCGACTGTGGTGGATGGGATCACGTTTAGTGCGTCTCCAAAGGACAGTTACAAGACGCCGCCACCGTGGGTCAGTCTGAAGAAGGATGGACGGCCGAAGACAATTAAGCCCAAGATTAAGGGTGGTGATGTGAAGAACGATTGGCCTGATTATGACACCTATTTTGATGTGCCGGTAACAAAGACTCACGACCTGTCCAAGGTCATTGAGGGCCACACGGGCGAGAGGTACTTTAAGGAGGTGAAGCTGGTTGCAGAGGATAAGGCAGACAAGTATCTGAACCCATTGATCCGGTGTACGCCCGAGAGATACTTCAATCGGCGTGGTGGCAAAAAGAACAGCGATCCGTTCTGCACGCCCACGCAGAACTCGCAGATTCTGCTGGACCAGGTGCATTGGGTCACGTGGTACACCCGCCATTTTGAGGACGACGAAAAGGTCCGTCTGCACATGGCCTATGTCGAGGACACGGGCGAAACGATCCAGAAGCGTGATGGCAAGGTTGGCGGCGCCGCTGAGTTTTTCACATCTGAATGGACGCCTAACGATGGGTTCTTCCCCTTGGAGATTGAAGAAGACTGGTTGTTGGGACAATACGAGCAATTGGCCGTGTTGGGGATCCAGCCAGAGTCGGTGGACGAGTCGGAGTTTGATCTACTAAATGGAACCATTGTCCGCATAAGACGAGGACCCACTGTGATGCGGAAGGACAAACATGAAAAGCTCACCGTGAAGCCATTGTCCGACGACGGAATCATCATGGCGCTCCTCTCTATACCCACCGTCATACTCTTCTTTGGCTTCTGCTACATGATGTTTGTCTATTGTACAAAGAATCAACGAACGTTCAACACGCAGGAGTTGCGCCAGCTGAGCAAACAGAACCGCCGCCATAAATACTCCCGCCTGCCGTCACATAGATCCGACCTAAAACGCAGCTAACTAACGACCGCCTAATTTATTTGTTTACTCTGTCATCCGGCTGCTCTTCCTTACCTCTGGACTTGAACGAACCTACTCATTTCCAGCCATTTAATCAGCCGAGATCAACTTACGCTCTACTGAAGACCTCTTCCTCTTCAAGGCTCACAGGTCTGAGGACAGATACGGAGCTTACATATTTCAGATCCCCCTCCAGCCTCGTAGTCTACCTACCTTTGTTCGCTTGACATAAAAGCAGCGGATGATGGAGTAGAAACAACAAATACCATCCCCAATCCTTGAGCGAAGCGAGATCACGTCCCTAGAAGTCCACTCCTAGGTTAGGTTTGCAGGGGGCCAGCCCCCTGCACCCCCGTGGCTCTGCGAGGCTCCAACGAATAGAAGCAAATTGAACACTGCCATAACACCCTCGGGCGAAGCGAGCCCAGGGGTCGGGGTTGCCCCCAGAAAACCTACTTCTGGGTTAGGATTTGCAGGGGCCTAGCCCCCTGCACCCCCGTGGCTCTGCGAGGCTTCAACGAATAGAAAGAACTGAACACTACCCATAACTCGAGCGAAGCGAGCCCTGGGGGTCTGGGGGCTTGCCCCCAGAAAAACTACTTCTGGGTTAGCCAGCCCCCTGCACCCCCCCTGGCTCTGCGAGGCTTCAACGAATAGAGCAATAATGAATTGTTTTGTTTTGGAGACTGGCCACTAAACCATCTGGGTCCACTTCGCGGATTAGGGGTAGGTGTGGCTTTCTGCATCACTGTATTCTGGATATTGGTGGCCTCTACAGAAGCAAAAGTGTAAGTTGGTCTGTGGTCAATATTTTGGAAATTAGGCCAGTTGGAGCATCGGTCAGCCTTTAACCTTATTCTCAATTTGATCCATGATGGAAATAATGGAATTAAGTGTCAATAATGATTTAATTGCTCTGCCTCAGCTAGCTAGCTCTGTTTGTTTTTTTCCAATATTGTTATAATCCGCGCATGATCGAAGCTTAAGTCTAGATAGAGCATACATGCGTAGCCTTAACTGATCTATTTACAATATAACAGGCCTAAGACTTGTATTCGAATTTCTAGACTCATGTATAGCCGTAGCTCGCACACTCTAATGCTTTTGGTTCTTTTTTGGAAAAGAACAAGCCTTGCATGTGAAACAAGTAGTAAGGAACTAGGTGTCTTCTTTTCCGCAAAGGAGCGAAAAACGGGAGTCGTTGAAGGTATATTCGTTTTATTCATCGCCGCCTCGCAGAGCCAACGCTTTCGGTTTTTTTTTTTTTTTTTGGAAAAGAACAGCATTGTGAAACAAGTAGTAGTGAACTATGTGTCTTCCTTTCCATAAAAAAAAAAAAAATCGAAAAACGGGATTCGTTCAAATTATACTCGGTTCTAATCGATCTAGCCTCGTAGAACTAACGCTTTTGGGGCCATGCCCCCTGCAAACCTAAACCAAGAGTATTTTCCTGGGGGCCAGCCCCCAGACCCCCAGAGCTCGAAGCTATGGGTAGTGGTTTGTTCTTTCTATTCGTTGAAGCCTCGCAGAGCCACGGGGGTGCAAGGGGCAAACCTAACCCAAGTGTAGTTTTTCTGGGGGCTTGCCCCCAGACCCCCAGGGCTCGCTTGGCTCGAGGTTATGGGTAGTGTTCAATTGCTTCTCTATTCGTTGAAGCCTCGCAGAGCCACGGGGGTGCAGGGGGCTGGCCCCCTGCAAACCTAACCCAAGTTTAGTTTTCTGGGGTGGATATGCATTGTAGTTAAAGGGTCGGGTTAGGGTTGGGGGCCCCATTTTTGCATATATGCATGAAATCATCGGCGGACCGCCGATGGAGCGGTATTAAATGCACATATGAAGAGTAGATGTAGGTAGTAAGTAAATGCGATGAAGACGGTATGAACAACCTGTTATACCAGTTTTCGCTGGTGTTTTTTGTGGTTGTATTCATTGGGCTGGTTGTAATCACGCCTGTGGATACGATTCTTCAGTCGCAGTCGTCTGGACAGTTTTGGAACGTGATCATCACAGTCGCAGCGTACTGTTTAACGGTGGTGATCGCCATCATCCTGTATATTCTTCGACTGATCAAGACCCGGAGGTCCTTAGCGGACATTCCTCGTCGCTACATTCCGCGGCCGGATGATATCAGCCCTGGTAGCGCCAGTCTGATTGAATCCGAGCTCAGTCGGTGTGAACGCATCGTCAAAGAGACAATGCCGTCGACCATTAATGGCAATGTCTCTCACGCAGGGTTTCTACCACCGGAAATTGCCACAGAGTCGTTTGAGGGGCCATATGAGGAGGTTGTAGACGCCATGGTCACCTTCTTTTCTCGAAAAGCCGTCGCTCTACATTCAAGTTTCGACCGACCACGAGGCATGGCCATTCGAGAGTATCTTCTGTTACTACAATCATACGGGATTTTTGAAGAAAACGACGCACCGCTGCTTGAAGAGTTTCTCCGAATGTACGAGTATGCGAGGTTCAGTGGCAACGCCCTCCACAAGGCTCAGTTCAACAACTTTGTCGAAACCTGTTTTAAGGTTCTCTTTGCAATGAAGCCTCCACCAACACACCCACAACCACCTGACTCTCCACAAACCTCCTCCGAATTCAACTTAAACCTTTCAAGAACATCTACCACGGACCAACAGCGTACAAACCGTTTCCAAAACCCCTTCTTGGGCCGCCCGGGAATGTCGTCACGCCTAAACTCATCGCTAAGCCGGTATCACTCAACCCCACTCTCCCCCTTCCACTCAATCAGAACAGAAGGCTCCGTCAGAAACGAGCTCGACCGAATTGAAACCGATGCATCCTCGTCCTCATCTTCCTACACATCTTCCTCGTCTTTCTCGGCAGACGGAAGCGTCATCATCAGACGCTATTCTCAATCTTAATATCCTGCATAGACATTTACTAACCAACTATAGACTGTATTTATTTCTAATATCTAATCGTTCGTTCAGCATATAGCTGATAGATTTTTTTGGGGGCAAGCCCCCAAACCCCCAGGGTCCGCTTCGCGGATTATGTGGGTTCTAACCGAGCGTTGGAGAACGTACGTATGCATAGTTGAATTCCACGGATTCTCGTATGCATACATGAGCTAGGTATATTTGCACAATTGCAAGCCTAGCTTTGCGAGACGCTTGTATAAACGTTGATGCCATACAAGGTTTTGTGCTTTATATTCATCGTCTTTCTCGGCAGACGGAAGCGTCATCATCAGGAGATATTCTCAATCTTAACATTCTGTATAGACATTTACTATAGCCAATTAATAATTATAGACTGCATTATTCCTAATAGCTAATTAATTAATCGTTCGTTCAGCATACAACTGCATGATCGATTTTTTGGGGACAAGCACCCAAACGTTAACCCCCAGCGTCCGCTTCGCGGATTACATGGGGTTTAACCGAGCGTTGGAGAACGTACGTATATATATACTTGCATAAACCTAGCTTTACGAGACGTTTGTATAAACGTTGGTGCCATACAAGCTTAAGGCCGGTTGAATTTTAATTTGCATGTGCAATTTGTGCATGCTTAATTAGCTATAGCTTAAATTAATTTAATTATATGCAATTGCAAGCTAAGTATGTATATATCTGTATGCGTACGTATACATATGCACGTACGCGTGCCATATATATATATACTTATATTATATTATATGGAATTAACGTATATATATATATATATGTCGGACTATATCCATGCAAGAGCCATACGTACTAGCTAGCGCTTGGTACATGTATGGTATATAGTTATGCATACAAGCGCTAGCTAGCTAGCACATCGCCCACATGTACATGTACATGTACATGCGCGTGCATGTACACCCAGCTATATATACCAGCCTATATATATATGTATAGCTAGTACGTGACGTATACGACCGAATATTAATTTAATTGAAAAGCGTTCAATAGCCCTCCAGGCTTAAAATTAAGAATTGATCAATAGTACTACAGCTTTCCAAAACCAACAACCAACTGAAGGGATCATTGAACAAAAATATTTTATTCTGTTTTACTACGGTTTTCATATTTAAGATTTACTCGAAGCCTCCGCGAAGCGGAGCCACGGGGTCTGAGAAAAACCAGTTGTGAATTAGGTTTTGCAGGGAGCCAGCCCCTGCACCCCCGTGGCTCTGCGAGGATTCAACGAATAGAAAGTAAAAACCACTACCCATAACCTCGAGCGAAGCGAGCCCAGGGGGTCTGGGGGCTAGCCCCCAGAAAACACTCGTTCTGGGTTAGGTTGGCTCTGCGAGGCACGAGTGGCACGGGACGTAAGCTTCATACAAATCAGATTGAAAATATATAATGCTGGATCAAACGGATTTACAAATCAATCAAGTTGTTGTTTTGTTTTTGCTGCTGCTGCTGGTAGGACTGTTGCGACTGCTGGGCGTTTCCGAAGCCGTAGCCGGTGAAGGCGGGCTGGATCTGGTTTGTGGTGGCCACGCCCGTGTACTGGGCCATGAACGGGTTGTTTGTGGGCTGTGTGGTGAGCCCCTGGCCCGCCGAGTTGACGTAGGTCGATTTGGTGTGTTGGGCGGGGATGCGCAGGTCGCCCACGTTGCCAAACGTGTCAATGCCGTCGCCGGTGGCCAGCAGCGTGTTCAGCTCCGACATGTGCTGGTTGTCAAAGTTGTTGGTTCGTTGTGGCTTTAGTCCGCCACCGGTGGTTGTCTGCTGTAGCGGTGGCTGGCCACCGTTCGATAGCTGGCTAAGCGACTGTGACGACGGCTGGGTAGGACCCGTCGACTGCTGCTGCTGGTTCTGTTTTGCAAACGGGTTGTTCGACCCGGTCTTCAGTGGCTGGAGTGGCTGTGGCTCCGGCTGTTGTTGTGGCTGTGCAAATTGTTGCTGGGGGAACTGGCCCCCGGTGGCGTAGGCGTTCTGCAGCATGCCCGTCGCCATCGGCTGCTGGATCGGGTTGCCAAATAGGTCCACCTGCTGCTGCTGCTGCGGCATCATGCCCGTGACCATCGGCTGCTGCTGCTGCTGCTGGAAAAACTGTGGCGGTGGCTGTTGCTGCACAAACTGTGGCTGTGTCTGCGGCTGCCACACGTCACTAGTGTCGATAAGGTTCGGTTGGGAGTTATTGTTGTTTGCAGAATCAAAGAGGATATTGTTCTGACTGAGCTGTCCACGATACTGCTCCTCCTCCTTGCTGAGCTTGAGGGCCTTCTGAAGGTCTGTGTCCGACTGAGTGGCCATCATCTGGCGCCTACGCCGTTCCTCCTCCTCTGCAGTCAATCTACTCTCCTCCAGAGCCCGCTGAAGATCGCTGTCCGTGGGCGAGCCCCGTCTATTGCTCCGTCCAGTGTTGGAGCCCGAGAGCGGAGGTCTTGTGGGGGGCGGGGGTCTGGAGCTCCCCCGGCGTCTACCCCTTCTCCCGTTCTTTGAAGTTCTTTCGGCCCGAAGCCGATCATCGTCTTGTAATAGAGAGGTTAGCTCTCGGGCCTTGGCCCGAATGTTGGCCCCCTGATCCCTGCCCTCCTCGTCAATGTACTGGAACTCCCGCAGCGTCTTGATAATATACAGATTGTCCTTGGACCACAGCACAACGTTCTCGCTTCCGTAATGAATGATGTAGTCCAGCAACGTCAGCGCCTTCATGACATGGCGCCAGTTCTTGCCCTTGTCGTTCAAGCGACGGTCAATCATGTCCATCACCTCAAACAGCTCGTGACTATCCGGCGTTAGTGCACTGCAATAAACAACACCGGTCAGAATCCTGTCACAACTTCTCCACTATCCAATACTCACTTTTGAAACGTCAATTGCGCTATTTCCTCCATCTCAGCCGTGTTCGGCCCCCACGCATCGTTGCTCGTCGCTAGCCTCCCGTCAGTCTTCATCACTATAGATATATATAAATCACTCCACCCCAGCTACTCACCATTTCGCACCTTCACCTGGGCCGACGTGTACCCGTTCGTCACGTTCTTGATCGATCGTATCACAGCCTTCGACATGCTCGCTCTCCCTCGGCCTCTCGCTGATACGTCTGACTATCTACTACTGGATACGTAGGGAGTTCCAACAACGTACGCACGGGCTATGTTCTTTCGGACCGGCCCCCCGCCACCAACCTCCCATCTCTTCTTCCGGGTAACCCACACTCCCCCAAGATCCCCTCAGCCGCTCTTCTGGGGGCACGCCCCCAGACCCCCAGGGCTCGCTTCGCTCGAGTTTTGGGTAATGCACAGTTCTTTCGATCCGTTGAAGCCACGCAGGGGCAAAACCTAACCCAGTTGTGTGTTTTCTGGGGGCACGCCTCCAGGCCCCCGGGGCTCGCTTCGCTCGAGGCTATGGGTAGTGTTCTGTTCTTACTACTCGTTGGAGCCTCGTAGAGACATGGGGGTGCAGGGCCTGGCCCCCTGCAATCCTAACCCAGAATAGTTTCTGGGGTCATTGCTCCAGACCTGGGCTCGCTTCGCTCGAGTTTTGGGTTCTTTCTATTTGTTGAAGCCTCGCGAGCTACGGGGGTGCAGGGGGCTGGCCCCCCTGCAAAACCTAACCTAGGACTGGTTTGCATGCCCAGACCCCCAGGGCTCGCTTCGCTCGAGGCTATGGGTAGTGATTTTTTCTTTCTATTCGTTGAAGCCTCGCAGAGCTACGGGGGTGCAGGGGGCTAGCCCCCTGCAATACTGGCCCAGAAGAGTTTCTGGGGTCACTGCTCCAGACCTGTGCTCGATTCGCTCGAGTTTTGGGTAGTATTTTCGTTCTTCTTATTTGAGTTTTTTTGTACGGTTGGATGTTGTTGGTTGTGTAAGAACAGGTGTGTATTTAGATGATTCATGGTATGTTGGGTGTCAGTTGTGCCTGGAAGTTTGGTCCAGGTACGTAACTGGGGCCTGTTTCGTGTGGTATTAGACTAGTTAAACGGTAAGGAGTGGAATGTTTGATAGATACAGTTCTTACTTGTAGGTAAAAAGATATCGCAGATTATTAGTTATGACAATAATTATTTTACTTGGAACTTGACTGAAGGGATGTCCCCAGAAGCACTCCGCCGAGTAGCAGTATACTCTTCTTTTTCCAGAAAAGAAGCAAACAGCGTTAGTTGCAAGCCTGTTAGTGTCCTCGAAAGCACCCCACCAAGTGTTAATATCCTTATTTATCCAGAAAAAGAAGCAAAAAACGTTTGTTCTGCTTCGCAAAAGCCTGTTTATAACCCCAGACCTCGGCGAAGCCGACCCGGGGGTCTGGGGGCGTGCCCCCAGAAACACTCCGTCGAGTAGCAGCATCCTTCTTTTTCCAGAAAAAGAAGCAAAAAGCGTTAGTTTCAAGCCTGTTGGTATTGGTATCCTCGAAACACAACACCAAGTGTTAATATCCTAAAGCGTTTGTTTTGCTTCGCTGAAGCCTGTTTATAACCCAGACCTCGGCGAAGCCGACCCAGGGGGTCTGGGGGCATGCCCCCAGAAACACTCCGTCGAGTTTTCCAGAAAAAGAAGTAAAGAGATTTGTTCCACTTCGCAGGAGTTTGATGGCGGTGTTTGTGGCAACATTTTACAGTGTTTTGAACTTGTGGAGTCTATAGAGTGCGGTTCAGTTGAGAAATATGTATGCCGTCATGGAAAGTCACGGTCGAGTTAATTGATCAGCTAAAGTTGAAGTTTAGCTGAAGAGTTGTATAAGGTTGAGGTGGACCTACTCGCGAAGAAGGTTGCATTTATTAACCAGTTGAAAGTCCAATTATTATCTCTAGGACTATTACAACCTAAATTTTGATGGACCCAGAGCTTTTCCCAAATATTTCAATTAAAACAAGGGTTTAACCAACCGCTATCCGTCAACTGCTTAATTGAAATCATTGATTAATCTCACTTTTTTTGCCATGATTCCATTTGCGGCTACATATGATGTCTCAAAGCATCTCATCAATTTACTAGTAACTGTTACAACTAGTTAACGTATCACGATGGAAAACACATCACCGGCCTCTTGCAATCCTAACCCACAACTTTTTTTCTGAGGGCACGCCGCCAGACCCCCGTCTCCGCTCGAAATTATGGGCAGCTATTAGAATGAGGCCTCGCAGAGCCACGGGGGGTCAGCCCCCTGCAAATCCTAACCCAGAAGTAGTTTTTCTGGGGGCAAGCCCCGGACCCCCTAGGCTCGCTTCGCTCGAGGTTATGGGTAGTGATCAATTGCTTCTATTGGTTGAAGCCTCGCAGAGACACGAGGGTGCAGGAGGCTGGCCCCCTGCAAGCCTAACCCAGTAGTGGTGTTTTCTGGGGGCAGGCCCCCAGTCCCCCTTGGCTCGCTTCGCTCGAGGCTATGGGTAGCGTTCTTTCTTTCTATTCGCTGAAGCCTCGCAGAGCCACGGGGGTGCAGGGGGCTGGCCCCCTGCAAATCCTAACCAAGAAGTAGTTTCTCTGGGGGCAAGTCCCAGACCAGATATACACTACTTTAATTTCACGTTTGAAAGGGGGATTGGATGTTGATAGTTATTCATGATCGAAGAGTTTGGAGTCGAAATAACCAGAGACCTAGGCCTGTACTTAATTGTTCGATTTATCCTATTGCACACTCCTGATCTGAAGGCCGTAGGAAAGAATACAGGATCGAAGTGCAATTGTTCATCTATATATACTTAACCCGAGATCCGCGAAGCGGACCCAGGGGGTTTGGGGGCATGCCCCCCAAAATAATCTAACGGTTGCAGTGATCAAAGATCAGATCGATAAGATAAGGTGTTTTGGAGTGTGTTTCGGAGGACCGACCGACCGGTCGGCTGGGAGTAGCGATCAGATAAGGGCAGAGGAGATGGAATAGACTGGTGTGTTGAAGATGAGGGATAGTGAGCGGTCTCATGTTCACTTGCGGGTTCCGCGTGCCGCGGTGTTTTATGAGGAGTGGATGAAATTGAAGTTAGAGTATGATGATATCCTGGTTCCGCCGGAGCACCAGCCGTTGAATCCGGACGATGATGATGATTTTGTACCGGATCAACAGGCTGCGTTTGGCATTGTACGATCGCAGCAGAAAAGCGCACAGCCTAGTTGGAAGGACTTGGGTCTGAAGGAGTTGTTGGAGCGAGGACCAGAGGGCGGCGATGAAACACTGACTCCAAGTGTCATGTTCTCAAACACCGAAAAGATCACCGAGGAAAACATCGTCTCCCAGGATAATGATGAATCTGGCTCTGAAAAGAAGCAAAAACGCGAGTTTAGGCCTCCGCGATAATCGATACAAATCTAACGACCTCATGCATTAGCTGCTTTAATAACTGTTCTAGAAACACGCCTCAGTTTCTCTCCTGCAAACAGATGCAACGCGTTTTACTTCCTTTTCCAGAAAATAGACTGCTGAGAACGATTGAATAATTTGGTGCATTGTTCTCTTCTTTTCCAGAAAAGAAGCAAAAGCGTTTGTTCGCTTCGCGAAGTACTGAGCTACTTGTTCAGCTCTACCTGTTCACAACATGCCGCCAAACTTGGTCAAAGTCTCGTTTTAGGCCTAATCCACACATGTAAGTTCTGTTCTTTTTAAAAAAAGAACCAAAAACATTAGCCCTGCGGGGCTTCTACTCGGTGAATTGGTGAAAAAGAACCCCAAAAACAATAAAGTTTGTTGCTCCTGTTTACAAAAGCACGTAGCCTTGCAAAGATAATGCTTTTGGTCCTTTTGTAAAAAAGTAAGCTGCTGAGAATGGCTGGATAATTGATGGATTGTTCTCTTCTTTCCAGAAAAGCGAAAGTCGCTGCGCAAAGTGCTGGGCTACTAGTTCAGTTCTTCCTGTTCCCAACACGTCGCCTCGTTTTAAGTCTAATTCATACTTATAAGGTTGGCTCTTTTAAAAAAAGAACCAAAAACATTAGCCCTGCGGAACTTCTAATCGTTGAACCAGTGGAAAAGAACCAAAAACAATACAATTGGCTACTCCTTTTTGAAAAGATATGTAGACCCGTAGAGATAGCGTTTTGGTTCTCTTTTTTAAATGGTACAATCTATTCAAATAGCGAGTTGTGACACAGTGCTAATGTTTTGGTTCTTTTTTAAAAAGAACAAATTACCCCAGCGGGTATTACGTGATCAAAAGGATCAAAAATACAATTGGTACTTCTTAGCCGAAAGAGTGTGACCCCATCTCGTTTGGAATCCAACCTCAAAATCATCAAGCTCGCCCCAGAAGACCTCGATCTCGTCAGCAACCTCTACAAGAAGCAACAATTCCGATGCTGCATATTCGGCTGGCGCATCAAAATGCACCGCGACGATGACGATTGGTATGATGGAAACCCCCCTCCAAAGAAATAACCATTAAATTAACCACCCTTACAATATTTTGTACAATCTCACACCCAAAAGAAGAAAGCGATACAAACTACTTCTTAGCCAATGCAGTTCTTTAATCCAAAGGGTTTCTGGCTCTTCGTTGAAGCCTAGAAGAGTCACTGGTACAGGTGACTGGCACTGGCAAATACTAACCTAGAAGGAAGGGCAGAACACCAGACGCCCTGGGCTCGCTTGGCTCGAAATTACAGGTAATGTTTCTATTCGTATTGGTGTCCAGACACCTAGAAAACAATAAAGCTTATTGTTTTCTTCCAGTTGTGCCTATACATTAGTTCCGCCTTTGTGGCCTTTGTTGTTTGATGGAGTGAGAAAATGTATAAAATTGGACACTCCAATCCATAATCCGCGAAGCGGACCAAGGGTGACTGGGCACATGTCCTCAGAAAACATCTAGACTTACCTTCTTTCGATCCTATGTCTATATAGTCTTTGGGAAAACGTGCTAGATTTGATGAGAAGTTGTTAGAAGATATATTAAAAAGGGAAATTCTAACCCATAATCCGCGAAGCGGAACCAGGGGGTTAGGTTTACAGGGGGCCAGCCCCCTGCACCCCCGTGACTCTGCGAGGCTTCAACGAATAGTAAGCATAGAACATTACCCATAACTTCGAGCGAAGCGAGCCCAGGGGGTCTGGGGGCGTGCCCCCAGAAAACAACACCTGAGTTAGGATTTGCAGGGGGCTGACCTCAATCGAAGCGAGCCCAGGGGGTCTGAGGGCGTTCCCCAGAAAGCAACAAAGCTTATCGTTTTGTTCAAATTGTACATATATATTAGTTCCAGCCTTTGTGGTCTTTGGGCAAACGGCCGGATTTGATGAGGAGCTGTTTGATGTTTTCGAGACCAGCGATGAGCTCAGAGCGATGGTTAGCATAACCAATTCGCAGGTAACCTGGGTAACCAAATGTTTCACCGGGGACTGCAAGGGTTTTGTATTGATTTGCCAGTTCGCGGCAGAAGGCCTCAGTGTCTGAGCAGCCAGTGATCTTGACAAAGACAGTTGTACCGGCCTGGGGCTTGACATATGTCAGTGCGCCATTGGACGCCTGGACAAACTTGTCCAAAATGTCCAATTGTTCCACGCACATCCTTTTGTTGGCCTCCAGCAGCTTGTGACGATTGGAAAGGGCCCAATTGGCCAGGATGTCGTTGACGGAAGATACACAGATTGTGCTGTAATCTCGTCGTTTAGAGCATTCTTCAATAACGGACTTGTCTGGGGTCACAATCCAGCCCAATCGCAGACCGGCCAGGCCATATGCCTTTGAAACGGAAGACGTAGAGATGCCCTTCTCGTACAACGTGGCAATTGATGATGGTTCAGCCATACCCGCTGGCAAAGAATGATACAGCGGCCGATAAACCTCGTCACAAACCACATAGGCATCTGCTTCCCGGGCAATATCGACAATCTGAGTCAATATTTCCTCGGGGATGACAGAACCAGAGGGATTATGAGGGTTGTTGATGTTAATAAGCTTGGTCTTGCCCTTGACCACCATCTTTTTCAATTCTTCAATATCCGGTAAATAGTTGTTCTCCGGTCGCAAGACCAGCTTTTCGACCTGTCCACCAAACACGGCCGGAACAGAATTGAGCTGCTGGTAGGCTGGATCGACGACAATAACATGGTCTCCAGGTCCCACCAGTGTGTAGTATAGAAGGAAATTAGCGCCAATTCCACCATTTGTGACAATCACATTCTCTCCAGTAACCTTGTGCGGACCATTGGAACCCTCGTTAGTCAAGTCTGCAATTGTAGACAACAGTTCCTTGCTTCCAGGAATGTCTCCATACGTCAATCGCTTGTTGGCAATCTGCTCCAAAGGTACAGTCTCGCCCACCAGCTCCGCAACCTGGTTCAATGAGTAGGAATAACAACATGTCTCTGCAATGTTATAATCCACCTTCGTTTCAAACTCATCCATCCATCGCTCAACCAAAAAGTCTTCTTGATAAACCATTCTTCTGCCTCTTAGCGGGGTCTTCCTTGATCCTTAAGCATGCTTTTTATATGCTTAGTCACGTTCGCTCTGAAATTCCGGTTCTAGTCCCAAATCCCAAAAGGAATCCAACAGCGAACCCAGCTCGGAAAGCCGACATCTATATCTCCACACCAACATTTAATTCTAGTTCCATGTCATATATAGACTCCTGACTATATAATTGCACGGCGTTTTTCTTCTTCCAGAAAAAGAAGCAGAAAGCGTTGTTCCGCTTCGCTGAAGGTTGCTGTAGCTCGAAAAAGACCATCAACGAAGCTCTGCTAGTCAACTGAGTCAAGTTCGGATATACATTAACTATCTAGATGAAAACACAGTTGTGCGTCAGTTTGCAGGGGGCCAGCCCCCTGCATCCCCGTGGCTCTGCGAGGCCTCATTCGAACACTACCCATAGCTTCGAGCGAAGCGAGCCCAGAGGGTCTGGGGGCGTGCCCTCAGAAAGCGAGTCGTGGGTTAGGTTTTGCAGGGGGCCAGCCCCCTGCACCCCCGTGGCTCTGCGAGGCTTCAACGAATCGACCCTTACCCATAACCTCGAGCGAAGCGAGCCCAGGGGGTCTGGGGGCGTGCCCCCAGAAAACAAGTCGTGGGTTAGGTTTTGCAGGGGGCCAGTCCCCTGCACCCCCTGGCTCTCCGAGGCTTCAACCCTTACCCATAACTTCGAGCGAAGCGAGTCCAGGGGGTCTGGGGGCGTGCCCCCAGAAAACCATACCCGATAGTGTGTTTAGATTCTAGTGTTAAAGTCTATGGTTCGTCTATTTGAGGTTTCTCCTTCTTGGATTTGTAGGCATCGCGGATGCGGAGGCCGGTACCAATGATGCCGATGCTGAGTCCGTGGACGATGATGGAGGAGAGGATGATGAAGTAGATGACGGGGCCACAGACCTTGTAGAGCCGCGAGTCCTGGGCGTTGTCGCTTTCCAGCTCCTCATGCAGAATCTCTAGATAAAACAGGGCTCCGACTGCGATCGGGCCGAAGAAGCCCACAAAACTTGCCTCGGAGAAGGTCTTAATGTCCGGGATGAGCTTGTAGCAGAGGATTACCGCGGGGACCCGGCGGAAGACGAGTATGCATATGCCGATTACTATAAAGTGCCACACGCTCAACACGTCGTTGTATTCGGGCCAGGGCATGCTGGCTCCGATCCACACGAAGATGCCGATGTTGAGTATGAGGTCGATGACCCCCTGCGACCCGTCCTCCTTCGTTTCTTCCTGATACGCCCCGTCCCAATTCAGAGCGTTTCCCGCACAGAAGCAGGCCAGCAGGTCGTCGATCCCCAGCAGACCTCCCGTGCCCATCGTGAAGATGCCCACAGCAAACACGAACAGCAGATACGCCTCGTGATCCACGATTCGGTACCGTTTGGCATATCGCAACAGATACATGGACAATACGCCTATCACAATTCCGTATGCCGCGCCAAGCAGAATCTCGTATAGAACGGTGTATACGATCCATTCCTTGGCAATCTCGGTTCCTTTGAACCGGTAAATGCACAACGCGAGATACAGAAACGGATACCCAAATCCGTCGTTGGCCCCGGCCTCGGCGAGAATTAGGTTCCTAACCCTCTCGTCCACATACTTCTCGGCGAACCGACCCTTCACAATCGAGGTACACAAAATCGGGTCCGTAGGTGTCACACAGGCACCAATGATCAGTCCCTCAAGATAGCTGATGTCCGGAACAACCAGGTATATAATGAGCGCAGAAATCACCCACATGGACGTCATCACCGGAAGCAGCATCATCGCAATGCTGTGCCAAGAGCCCTTCATGTACTTGGCCGGCAACTGAACACCCGCCAAAACCAACTGAATCCCCAGTGCCAGCCGAGTAAACTCCAGAGAAATCGTGTTTATCGACCCATAGCTCTCCGGCTTGGCCCAGTGCGCCTCCACAAATATCAGCCCAAACAACGTCGACGGCAACGGCTCGGACACATATAGCTCATCCTTCAGGAAAAACGACACTAAACAAAAAACCGCTGCAAAACCGCCCAGACACGAACTAACTAGGTTGAAGTTGTCTATTTTCAACAGCTCCTTCGCCATCTCGTTGTCCAAAACATCTCAACTTCCCCTTTCATCAAACTTTTCATATATCAAAACCCTAACCCACGCCGCATGCATACATGCAAAACAGCTTACCCCACGTGCTGCTTTCGAGACAGCACATCGAAAGGCCAAGAAAAAGGCCCAGACACACGGCTCTTGGCTCCTGTTCTAGAATCCTTCGATGACGTTTCGATCCTGGGTTAGGTTTGCAGGGGGCCTGCCCCCTGCACCCCCGTGGCTCTGCGAGGCTCCGACGAATAGAACCCAACCAGCGGCCCAAAACAACTTGTGGGCTAGGGTTTGCAGGGGCCAGCCCCCTGCACCTCCGTGGCTCTGCGAGGCTCCAACGAATAGAAAGCACACAAGGCTACCCATAACCTCGCGAAGCGAGCCCAGGGGGTCTGGGGGCGTGCCCCCAGAAAACCACACAACTGGGGTAGGTTTTGCAGGGGGCCAGCCCCCTGCACCCCCGTGGCTCTGCGAGGCTTCAACGAATCGACCCTTACCCATAACTTCGAGCGAAGCGAGCCCTGGGGGTCTGGGGGCGTGCCCCCAGAAAACACCCCTTCTGGGTTAGAATTTCCGGGCCCTTGCGCTATAATATGACCGAAACCCTTTTTGTGCAACAGAATGTGGGTATAGGGTGGCGTTTCGTCCTGTAGACACCTGCTGGGGCTTAATGTCGGAAGTAGGCGTGCGAGTGGTGTTGATTTCGTCATTTAGGGGGTTCTAAAAGCAGCGGTTAGTGTTCAACATACAATCGTCTTCAAAAGGACCGTATAGCACTTCAGAACCCATTTGAGCTCTTATGCCAGATGTATATATCCTCAACACACCAGGAAAAGGGGCATATGGGCGTTTCTGGAGCTGATTAGCCGACCAATACAGTAGCTAGCTTTACAGTCGGTCAGCTCATGATAGAGAAGTTTTATATACAAGATGCCCCTAGCGTACACCGCGTGAAATACACAATGGACATCACTAGAACTACAAAAAGATTGCTCAACCTAGCAGAAGGACCCTTCCTTCCACGAAATCGAACAACAACTCTTTTTAGTTCCAGAATTTTACAGTCGCTCTTAGAAATAACAACACATGTTAACACGTTGAAATTTTTCCCCCCTTCCTTCTCAAAAACATTTTCACCGGTATCGGCATCCCGCCCGCCGATCTGATCGACTTTGGAAACGTCTCATATTAAAGCGCGCGCGCGCTATTTTACTGGGGGCACACCCCCAGACCCCCCGGGTCGGCTTCGCCGAATTTTGGGTTGACATAGATATACGACTAGGGTGTGAGTGGAAGCAAAGAGACAAACAAGTGCAAAAGCACACGAAATGGAAAGAACAATTAGAAATAATTTTATGTATTGGAACAAGAGTCGATCTGGCTTGGTCTTCGTGACTTATTCCGGGTTTAACTCCGAGTGGGTGCGCCTGGCGACTCTATAATAAACTGATGTTACCCATAACTTCGAGCGAAGCGAGCCCAGGGGGTCTGGGGGCGTGCCCCCAGAAAACAGATTAGGATTGCAGAGATACACTGACTGATCACAGCAGTGGGATTGATTTTTGAGTATTTAGTTTTTTAGGAAGAGTTTGTAGGCGACGTTGTCGGTTTCTTCGATGTAGGGATATTCGAGGCTGGTGAGGAACTCGTTTAGCTGCTGGTTTTCGTGTGGGGGGACCTGGATTCCTGCGAGGACCTTACCAATGTCCGACCCGTGGTTTCTATAGTGGAACAGCGACACGTTCCACTTCGAGTTGATGCCCTGGAGGAAGCGGTGGAGGGCGCCAGGGCGTTCAGGAAACTCGAAACGGAAGATGCGCTCATGCTCTGCGTGTGCCTTTCCGCCCACGAGGTATCTGGCGTGGGTTTTGGCGAACTCGTCGTCGCTGATGTCGTATCCAGACATGCCCTGGGCCTTGAGCTCGGCGAGGATCTTGGGGCCCTCCTCTTTGGCGTCGTGCACGCTGAACGACATGTACACATGGGCCACGCCGGAGGGGTCCTCCAGCTGTCCGTCAGAGTATCTGTAGGAGAACTCGGTGATGGCCCGAGGATAGATCACGTTGATGAGGTTCGCAAACGCACCGGGGGTCTCTGGAATCGTTGCAATAATGAACAATTCGCTGCCCTCGCCCAGCTTCGCTCGCTCCGAAACAAACCGCAGTCGATCAAAATTCATGTTCGCACCGGAAAGAACTGCACAATACGCCTCGGACGAGTGGTCCTCGTCCGGTCGCTCGCTGATGTACTTCTTGAGCCCAGCGACCGACAGCCCGCCCGCAGGCTCCACAATCGACCGTGTCTCCTGGAAGATGTCCTTGATGGCCGCACAGATCTCATCTGTTGACACTCGGACAACCTCGTCTATGCAGCTCGCACACAGCCTGTAGGTCTCGTCTCCAGGAACCTTCACAGCCGCACCGTCGGCAAAGAGCCCGACCTCCGATAGACTGACCTTCTCCCCCTTCTCGAGCGATTGGTACATCGCGCACGCGTCGTAGGTCTCGACTCCAATCACCCGCACGTGCGGCGCAATGCGTTTTATATAAGTACCGACTCCGGCGATGAGGCCCCCCCCGCCCACGCAGCAAAACACTGCCTTGAGCTGGTTGAGGTTCACCTGGCGCAGGAGCTCCATGCCGATGGTGCCCTGGCCGGCAATGACGTAGGGGTTGTCGAACGGAGGGATGTTTGTGAGCCCGTATTGCTTCGAGAGACGATTGCATTCGGCTTTGGCCGCATCAAAGTCGTCGCCATGCAGCACGACCTTCGCACCGAGTCGATCAACGTTCTTGAACTTGATCGACGGCGTGGCCGTAGGCATCACGATAGTGGCTGGAATGTTGAGCTCCTTCGCAGAGTAGGCCACGCCCTGGGCGTGGTTCCCCGCGGAGCAGGCAATCACACCCTTCCATCGGTCTTCCGACGGAAGATGAGAGATCATGTTATAGGCTCCACGAAGCTTGAAGCTGAACACAGGCTGAAGATCCTCCCGCTTGAGGAAGATGTTTGTGCCGAACTTGGAGCTCAGATTAACCGCCGGACTCATCGGCGTCTCCTTGCACACCTCGTACACCTTCGAGGTCAGGATCAGCTTCAGATAGTCCGGTGTTCCGTCCGGAAGCAGGTTATGTGGATCAATCTGGTCATAATTCAACTTCGTGTTGTCGTCCCCCGTGCTCGCCGTGTACTCGGTCAGCCCCGAGTGCTTGGGCTGCGTTTCCTCAATAGCCATTCTCGTTCAATCTTTCACTAATCCTCCAACCCTAACTATATATGAGTCTTCCCAACTCCCAACCCAGTATCACGTGACATAACTAATATTAAACACATTACAGTACATTAATTTGAATATAACTATATATAGATTATCTGGGGGCAAGCCCCCAGACCCCCAGGGCTCGCTTCGCTCGAGGTTATGGGTAATGTTCTATACTTTCTATTCGTTGAAGCCTCGCAGAGCCACGGGGGTGCAGTGGGCTGGCCCCCTGCAAAACCTAACCCAAGTGTTGTTTTCTGGGGGCACGCCCCCAGACCCCCTGGGCTCGCTTCGCTCGAAGTTATGGGTAATGTTCTATACTTTCTATTCGTTGAAAAGCCTCGCAGAACCACCAGGGTGAAGGGGCCCAATTCTAACCTGATAGCAACCCGGTTGATACAAATTAAAACTTTGAACAATTAGCTCAAGACTGAATGCTTTTGAATTTTCAAAGTGTCAAAGTGTCATTATAGATCGACAGCACTTTATCGAAGGATAGAGTAATTTGCAACTTGTATACTTTAATACGTTGGACCCAGGTCTGGCGTAGAGTAAAATACTTTGCATGCTCCAAGTTTTAATACCAGGCAATATGATATGCCTCAAGCAGACCATTGCGTAACCGTATTTTATTCTTAGCCAATACTATTCCTTTCTACGAAATAAGCTGAAACCAAGAATAACCAACAAGTGCTCTTTCTGTGTTATTGCATCAGCATATCCTCCAATAATGAGAAGCCTTCTCCTCCATCTGTTGTACCAGTTAATGACCCTGGTTACTTGCTGATTCAACAGGTTTGGAGTCCTAAACCAGTCTGGAAGAATTCTGTTGACAAAGATAGCTTGGTGCACCCCTGTGGCTCTGCGATTTACCAATAGTAGAAAGCCAGCCGAGACCAACAGCTTGTTGGCGGGACGAATCGTCAATACCAGACTGGCCCTTCAACATAGAATATCACTCTCGATGAAACCTACTCCCACATCTTCATTGCCGATCTCTGGAACTGAGTTTCGCAAGTTCAAAATCTTTTGGAACCGTGAAACAGGGTTGTCCTCTATCGTCTTCCTGTACCGCCTACAATGCAATGCTATGTCGTCTGGAGAAGCCTTTGCTATTGCCAATTCCTATTTACTTCAAGGAACCGCTTATTCCTCTAGACCCCTTAGTCCTGATGAAATCGACAGACAGACACAGATGCTCATCTGCGACAAGGGAGGTCATATATCTCGCGTTTGTCGATCTGAAGTGCGCGACAGCTCCTCTGCTTTTTGCTTCTTTTTCTGCAAAAAGAATAGCACTAGAGCTGTTATTCGGGATGTTTTCGGGAGCTAGCAACGGATACAGTAACAACTTTTCTAAGTCTGCTACCTCTGGTTCCTCTCCTGAACCTCAAGTCAAGTCTTCGGAAGCCAAGTTGCCTTCATGGTCCAGGCTCTCTGCGAATTCCGTCCTGCTGTCCCTTCCCATTAGATTATTGATTCTGCTGCTTCTCTTCACATTACTCATAGCCTTTCCATTCTCAAAAACTATCAGGAATGCAGTGAATATCTTCAAACTGACACTCCCCAAGCTCAAAAGGCAGTGCTGATGTTGTTCAGGTTCAAGGATTCTAATAGTTCTGTCTACTCCGTAATGCTCCGTAGTGTCAAACATGTGCCCACGAACATTGCAACTTGTTGTCTGTGTCCGCTGCCATGAAGAACGTGGCGTTTTAAGCTTTGAGAATGACAAAGTGTGGTTCAATAACGAAAATGAAAATTATTTGTTTGGTGTATCGCCCAAGGAAGTGGCAACGAATTGATTATTGTGTGTGGAAATGCTGTTTGTGAAAGCTCGAACAATGAGTCATGAAAGAGAATTTGAATTTGAATTTAAACGATAGTCCGATGAAACGAGCCATTTGTTCCTTTCCCTCATTGTATGCAACTGTCAAGAAGACAGTGCTGATATGTTTGACGATCCGGAACCTTTTTGTAAAAAACTCTGTACTGTCCGGCACTTATGATGATGACCTCAACCTCATCGAAACACTGTCAGCTGAAAAGGGTTGCCTGTTTGATCAGAACACCGACGGAATTGATTGACATTAAAGGCAAAGTGGCAAGTCTTTTGTCGACTTTCTCTTGGAGCCGGTCACAGGAGATGAAGCAATCAGCACAAAAACGACTTCCTGGCACTACACGAGTATTTTTTTTTAAAAAAGAAAAAAGAACAAGCTAAGCAAATAGCTGACGCCCAGAAATGTATGTGCGTGTCCTCAGAAACTATTACTACTGGGTTAGTTGCAGAGGCTGGCCCCCTGCACCCCCGTCGCTCTGCGAGGCTTCAACGAACAGAAAGAAAAACCCGCTACTCATAGCCTCGAGCGAAGCGAGCCCTGGGGGTCTGGGGGCGTGCCCCCAGTAAACAACACTTGGGTTAGGTTTTGCAGGGGGCAAGCCCCCTTCACCCCCGTGGCTCTGCAAGTTTTTTTTTTTTTTTTTTTTTTTTTTTTCATTCATATAATATATTAAGATAGCTAAAAATCTACTGCAAGGCTTCAACGAATAGAAAGTATAGAACATTACCCATAGCCTCGAGCGAAGCGAGCCCTGGGGGTCTGGGGGCGTGCCCCCAGAAAACACTCCTAAGTTGTGATATTTGCAATATTTGGCTTGTTATTCGGTAATTGTCCGTTGTGGGGGAGTGAAACTCCCCTCAGTTCCTGCACATTTCGCAAGGGTTTCGAGGAGGATCGACATATTGCATGGGCCGGTCACGTGACTATAGTTTAAATTTGTGGGGTAAAGAGCATGCATGCAGAGAGGCTAAGTTATACAGAGGGGAGGAAGCCAAGGAGATGATGTAATTGCTACTGAATTGGGCAGCTGAGTAGAGTTTAATTTGCATGGGAAGGTTGACTTGTGGGGTTGAGCTAGTGTCTAGTTCTGTTCTGCTGGGGTGCGTGACCAAGCGCGTAGTAGAGTCAGACATGTATGGCGATCGTGGACTTTATGCCCAAAAGCGGCTAAAGTAAGCTGGGAGATACGCGGGGTCATCAGGGCTAGCTCATCGGGGGGCGGAGATGTCGGCCGGTGGTTTATCAGTTGCAGAGAGATAACAACGAGATAACACTTTGCCGGGATAACAGTCGAACTAGGCGGTCCCGGTGGGTAGGAGATAGTGAGTGCGTAGTTATATAATGCTGATTATAAAACCAGGTGCGATCGAGCGAGTTTGTTCCGTGGTTTTTCTGTTATCTATACCGGATCTCCTCCCTCGACGTGAGCAGCGCTGCGGGGTTGTGTAAAAATATATAAAACTTTAGACCTGATCCACACGCACGCAAGCACGATTGTGGTATCACTTTACAAATGGTGGAGGCACCCAAAAAACAGACAAAATCGAGGAATGGTAAGCTTGACTGATCGTTTTGGTGTGGCTAGTGCTAACTGTGGCGTCGCAAGGCTGTGTTACATGCAAGAAGCGTCGGTTAAAGTGTGATGAAACAAAACCAACCTGTAAAGAGTGTAAGTGGATGCAATAGACGTTGGATGTGAGTGCTGATACTGACGTTTATTAGGTGCTAGACGAAAGGTAGAGTGTGGTGGTTATGCTACGAACTTCAAATGGCGGGCCTTTGAAGAGACCAACGTTTGCGCCAAAATCAGTCGCCAGGCGAAGGACAATAATAAGAATAGCCGCAGAAATTCAAATCAACAGCAGCCGCTGCCTGCATCACATGACAAGTCTATTGACTCGTTGATTCAGGCCGCAATGGCCTCCACTGGGTTCACCCAGCAACAACGACAACAGGAGCAAAAGCAACCGTCTCCTCCCCCAGAACAATATCAAAATGATGTTCCAGCGGTGCCTGTGACGTGTGAAATGGTGAGTGCAAAGTCCATTCCAAGTCCTAGTACCATGGGGGATATCACGGATTTGCCGTCATTGAGTCCTACGTTTGAGTCGACCCCCACTTCTAGCAGCTGTACGCGATTTGAGTCGCTGTCTCCTACTCTTTCCAACATGTTTGGCGATAACTTTATCTTCAACATACCCTCTCCAAAGGATCTAGACCCGTTAGACAAACCCAAGGACGAGAATGATGTTGAAGAGGAAGTTGTGAATCGCAAAAAATCGCCCAGTCCGGGTGCATTGATTTCAATGGCTGCAAATAACACAACGAGCAAGACGTTTCAAAATTGGATCGCTGACTTTTTCGACACCTCCTCACGATCGTCGCCCTTCCCCTCAATGGGCGGAATCCCACAACCGCTTACCGATGATCATACAAAGACGATAAATCTGTTTGATCGGTACACTGCGGGGATCTTGTCCATCAAGGATGGTCCTACTGAGAACCCCTGGCGAACGGTTTTGTTACCATTGGCTCATGACCATGGAGCGTTGTTCCATGCTGTGGGCGCCATGACCAAATTTCATAATGCCCGACAAGACCAAGAAATGCGAGCACAGGCGGTTCAGCATATGAAGCAGTCGTTTGAAATGCTTGGAGAGGGTCTGAATAATAAAACTCTTCCACCGAACGTCGCCTTGGCTACCACCATTTCGTTGGCAGTTGCTGAAGGTTGGGATCTTACCCGATACAGTACAGGTATTAGCCATCTAAAAAGAGCAACCAAAATCCTGCGACAGCTCATCAACCAATACAAAAACATGCCACTACCACCTTGGCTGCAGTTTTTGTTCAACTCGTGGTTGTATTATGATGTTGTTGCCCGGTTAACTGCCGAAGAGGAGGAATCGCCAGAGGAGAGGTCACTTGTGGAAATGACTGATGATGAAGACGAAGATGATGATAATGATGATAAAGAAACTAACAACCAACAACAAACCCCCGCCGATCTATTGGAAACGTTGTTAAACAATCAAGTGTTTGACGATTCCAGTCCAGAAGCCAGCGAGTCTCCCGAATCCTTCCCGGAACATCGAAAACGACGTTCCAGTAGTAACGGGTCCTCGACAAAACGTCGTCGATATTCCACTGCCGGTCGATTTGTATTCAAGGAGCATCTTTTTAGCAGCCAGAAGGAAGAGGTTGATCCTCTTTTAGGTTGTGGACACACTCTTTTCCCACTTGTCGGGAAAGTGGCTTCCTTGGTTCAGCGAGTTCGAAAGATGGACAAGAATTCATTGTCCATTGTCAGCGAGGCAGTTGAACTCAAGCACCAATTAGAGACGTGGAACACCACTTTGTCGAAACGAATGACCTTGGTTGAAGATCCTACATGGGACCTCAATTCCTGTCTTTCCACAGCGGAGGCCTATAGATATTCTGCACTGCTCTACCTTCACCAAGCTGTGCCTGAAGTGCCCTCACTTCGATCTCACGAGTTAGCGGAAAAGGTCATGATGCTCCTGGCATCAATCCCAATGTCGTCTGGATGTCGGGTTGTAAGTATCTTTCCGCTATTAATCGCCGGATGCGAAGCCGAAGGCGAGGAGCGCAAATGGGTGCTTGAACGATGGCAAATGCTGTCGGAACGTATGTGGATCGGTAACATTGATCGAACAATTGATGTAGTCAAGGAAGTATGGTCCCGGAAGGATTATTGCCGCCGGCAGCGAGAAAAGAAACAAGCCCAAGAGGCATCAGAATCAGACAAAATCATCGCAAGAAGGAGTTCCAAAGATATCGCATCTTCAATTGCCTCCAGAGTTGCCCAGGCATTTGGCGGAACCTCCGATTCAACCAACGACGAAGACGATCTTGATTATAACAACGGAATCAAAGGCTGGTGCCATTGGTCAATGGTAATGAAAGAATGGGGCTGGGAAATCATTCTAGGTTAAATAGCGCAATGTAATAATAACATCCACACCTGTAACGACGAATAACCCACTTTTTTATAAATTTCACCCTATGTACATCTTTGATGCCGTGTGTTCACTTTAATCATCAAAACTTCCTTCTAACATGCAAGGCACTAGGGTGATAATTCCCTTTTTGGTAGACATTCGCTGCACCTGCCCGATTCGGACATTATATGCGAGCTTATCCGTCATCCTTTCGGCAAATTGGCAAGAACACACGACCAACACCACCGCCCCTCAACCACCCACAACACACCAAACCCGCCCACAAACCAACTCGACATGAAAACCATCTCATTTGGAACCAAAAAATCAACCAAAAATCGTCTACCAAACACCAGTAAACCTTAAACCAACCTGCGGCTCAAATTGCATAATCTCAGCCGCACATGTCTCAACCCCGCATTTGCTAAACGAGAATGTTCTCGACCCCGAATCGATTTCACAGTTCAATTAACATCAGGTCATCTGCGATGTTCAAAACTGCCTGACGGTATTTTGGATGGTTTCTGGGGGCACGCCCCCAGACCCCTGAGCTCGCTTCGCTCGAAGCTATGGGCAGCGGTCGGTTGGTCCTATTCGTTGAAGCCTCGCAGAGCCACGGGGGCAGGGGCTGACCCCCCTGCAAATCCTAACCCAGGGGTTGTTTTCTGGGGGCATGCCCCCAGACCCCCTGGGCTCGCTTCGCTCGATGGGTAGTGGCCGGTTGTTTCTATTCGTTGAAGCCTCGCAGAGCCACGGGGGTGCAGGGGGCTGGCCCCCTGTAAATCCTAACCCAGGCGTTGTTTTCTGGGGCACCCCCCAGACCCCCTGAGCTCGCTTCGCTCGAGGCTATGGGAAGTGGCCGGTTTGTTCTATTCGTTGAAGCTTCGCAGGGCCACGGGGGTGCAGAGGGCCAGCCCTCTGCAAATCCAACCCAGAAGTGGTTCTCTGTTAGGACCTGTTGCATATGATGTGGACCGTTCATTTTTGCAAAGGATAACGATAGTATGTCGACTGGCGCCTGAAGACGTATCCAGCTACCTCTGAGTCCTCTGCCTCTTCCCAATGCCTTATGTTTTCGATCTAACAAGTTGTTTCAAGGCAGGTGGAATAGCAAAGGTTTCATATTGCCAACTGAATAATGGCTACTTCTCCGGAAATTGAACGGCTACCATCAAGGTGCCCCAAGGCGGTAAAGTCACTCAATGGTGAAACGTTGCCAACTGAATAATGGCTACTCCTCGGGAAATTGAACGGCTACCGTCAAGGTGCCCCAAGGCGGTAAAGCCACTCAATGGTGAAACGTAGCTGAATGTGTAACGTTTTGAATGGCAATTTAGCTCCAATATTGGAAGTTTGGTTCTCTTCATTCCAAAAAGGTCAATTATAAAGCAAGAAGGTTCCTGCAGTTGGCCAGAGACCAGAAGAATATACCTGATCAAAACATCTTAGGAATGGCTAACCGATTTGCAGCTTTTGATTCAAAAGTTGTTAGAGGACGAGCAATGGACCTCCAGCAACACCTCTCCATTCAATTCATGAAGTGTGTCACGGTATGGAGTTCCATTACAACCACGAAAACTCGAGCGAAGCGAGCTCAGAGGGTATGGAGGCATGTCTCCTGAAGTAACCTTTCTGAGTTAGACTTGCAGGAGACGAGCCCTCTCAACCCCCTGGCTAGAGCTGATGATGAAAAGAGGTTTGTCTTGTTCAAATCACAGCGCCAATCCCTTTAAGAACGACAAGATCATGCAAATTGAACCCCGCAGAAGCGCTGATAACGGTGGAATCAAAGATCTGACAGGATATTCTTAGTGAAGACAAAGATATGGCCATGATGACTCGTAAGATGGTCTTGGATGACTACTCAAATAGAGCAGGCCTTAAATGATGCAAGATTGTGGTAGACCGGTTATCAGAATGCGAGAAGGGAAGATCTGTGATTTATGTACGGCACCACGTACGGCTAATATATTGGGACTAAAGCTTCACCGTACCCGCTTTATTATATTGCCGATGATATAAGTCTGTAGCGAATTAACGCAGAGACGTACCATCTATTTCGTACGATAAGAAGACATTAAGCTGTAGATGAAAGGCGTCGACTAGTCCAATTGAGTTCTTTTTGACAGAGGCCAGGCTAGATTTTGCTGGGCCAGTTTCATAGAGTAATTTCTTCGATCCACGACACAGAAAACATTTAGCATCTCCTCTACACATAGTAGTCGGAGGATACAATTTTCGAAATCGGCAGTGCTAACCCAAGGGGCCTGGGGAGGTTGAAGGGGCCAGCCCCGTGCACCAGTGGCTCTACGAGGCTTCAACGAATACAAAAAGCAGAATAAACCAAAGTAGGAAAGACCTCTATTTGAACAATCGTTGATCATTTTAGTTTCAGGCTGTCCAAATCCAGTCTTCGGCGTCGCCGAAAGCTTAGCAAAGCAGGAATCAAATGTTCCC